>JAODAL010061007.1:0-20575 GCA_025379985.1 Phyllomedusa bahiana | reverse complement strand
AAAAAAAAACAAAAAGGGGGGCGTGCAAAATTATTCGGCCCCCTTAAGTTAATACTTTGTAGCGCCACCTTTTGCTGCGATTACAGCTGCAAGTCGCTTGGGGTATGTCTCTATCAGTTTTGCAGATTGGAGGACTGAAAATTCTTGCCCATTCTTCCCTTGGAAAACAGCTCGAGCTCAGTGAGGTTGGGATTGAGGAGCATTTGTGAACAACAGTTTTCAGCTTTTCCACAGATTGTCGATTGGATTCAGGTCTGGACTGTGATTTTGGCCATTCTAACACCTGGTACGTTTATTTGTGAACCTTTTCCATTGTAGATTTTGCTTTATGTTTGGGATCATTGTCTTGTTGGAAGATAAATCTCCGTTCCAAGCTCAGGTCTTTGGCAGACTCCAACGGGTTTTCTTCCAGAATGGTCCTGTATTTGGCTCCATCCATCTTTCCGTCAATTTTAACCATTTTCCCCTGTCACTGCTGAAGAAAAGCCCAAACCATGATCCCTGCCCCCACCATGTTTGACAGTGGGATGGTGTGTTCAGGGTGATGAGCTGTGTTGTTTTTAAACGCCCAACATATCGTTTTGCGTTGTGGCCAAAAAGTTGGATTTTGGTTTCATCTGAGCAGAGCCCCTTCTTCCACGTTTTGTGTCTCCCAGGTGGCTTGTGGCAAACTTTACACGAGACTTTTTGTGGATATCTTGGAGAAATGGCTTCTTTTTTGCTACTCTTCCATAAAGGCCAAATTTGTTGCAGTGTACGACTGATTGTTTGTCCTATGGACAGACTCTCCCACCTCAGATGTAGATCTCTGCAGTTCATCCAGAGTGATTATGGGCCTCTTGGCTGCAACTCTGATCAGTCTTCTCCTGGTTTGAGATGAAAGTTTAGAGGGACAGCCGGGTCTTGGTAGATTTGCAGTGGTCTGATACTCCTTCCGTTTCAATATGACCGCTTGCACAGTGCTCCTTGGGATGGTTAAAGTTTGGGAAATCTTTTTGTATCCAAATCCGGCTTCAAAAAATTCTCCACAACAGTATCACGGGCCTGCCTGGTGTGTTCCTTGGTCTTCATGATGCTGTCTGCACTTTAAACAGAACCCCGAGTCTATCACAGGCAGCGCATTTATACGGAGACTTGATTACACACAGGGGTGGATTATATTTATCATCATCAGTCATTTAGGGGCAACATTGGATCATTCAGAATCCTCAAATGAACTTCTGGAGTGAGTTTGCTGCACTGAAAGTAAAGGGGCCGAATAATTTTGCACGCCCCACTTTTCAGGGTTTTTTTTTTTACAAAAGTTTAAAATATCCAATAAATTTCATTCCACTTCACAATTCTATCCCACTTTTTGTTGATTCTTTCCAAAAAAATTTAAATTTTATATCTTTATGTTTGAAGCCTGAAATGTGGCCAAAGGTTGAAAAGTTCAAGGGGGCCGAATACTTTCGCAAGGCACTGTACATTTAAGTTTGCTAACATTTGAAAGTGGCCATCAGGGAGATTTGAAACTGCAGCACGCATAGTGCGCCGCCCTAAAAAATTGCATAGGACACGCCCACTACACCCAACTGTGTAACGGCGCTGGCAGAAAGGTAATTGAGAGGTAGCTTTCCTGGACTTTAGAGAGCCTACTCAGCATCCAGGAAAAATGGGAGATACCGCCAAACTGTGCCTAAACCAAAACCATTACACTTCTATCAATATTTCTGCCATACAGTGGTAGATACCAGTTGTACACAGGCTCTGCAGACATTTAAGTGATTACAGTACAGTTACATCTAGGGGCTCACCAGAGACTATCACTGGAGTTGTTCTCTTACCCTTTTTTGTTCTTCATCCTGTCCAGACGACCAGGATAAATTCTCCCGGCCACGACTCGTCCCTGCAAAATTTACCACGCAAACATCTTAGAACTCTCATTTTCCATCACTTTCCTACCATTGTTTATCTCTGTACAAACTCCATATGTGGTGATAGCTGGGAGGTTATGGGGTGATACGTGCAAGTGGGGAGCTTATGAGGTGATAGATGGAGTGAAGTAATAGGTGGAGATGAAGGGGCTTTAGGGTGATATAGTGGGGGTTGCATTTTGTGTTGGCACTAGGATGCATAATGCAATGATGGGGGAGGGGTGGGAGAGAGGAGTACAGAACACAACTTACAATCTCCTTGGGGGGGGCAGTGGACCAACCCCCTGGAGACCGTGTTGCAGCTGTGGTATTTACCCCCCAGAATCATATTCCATATTGTGCAGGTTTACATCCGTACCCTAAACCCACAGAAGCTCAACAAAAGGGATAATCTTCAGGAGGTGCAAGAGATGGAGTTTAGTACAGTCCTGGTTTATGTAATGTTTTCATCTTTATACAGGTTTCCCCTTTGAACTATGTTGACCCAGTATTGGATTCATATCTTAAATAAAATGGTGTAAGAGAGCTGTTGTAGGGGAGTGTTTATTTAAATGAAAAAATTTGCGTTTTGTGTCTGGTTTTTTTCTATTTAATTCCAGTGTTAATAATGGGTGTGTCTGACAGATGCCTCTCTATTACTGTTGCTTGGACTTGGTATTAGTAGTGATTGTTTTGTCACCCCAAGGAAGATCTCACTTTTATTTATTTTTTTTTCAAAAATCATTAATTTATTGAAAATCCAAAAATGGGCAACCACTGTAATCATTACAGTGGATGCTTATGTCTAAATAAATAAATAATTTTGGGGGGAAAAACGATGTGGGGTCCCCTCCTTTTTCTATAACCAGACAAGGCAAAACACATCTGCAAGGTGATACTATCAGAATAGGAATGTCCCCGGATACTGGTCCCTTCCCATCCTAAAAGTAATAGCCCGCAGATGCCCCAGAAGCAGACCGTCACATTAGAGGGTCAGCTTCTGACGGTTACCTGGCTTTTCCCAGCACCCCAGTTGGGTACTGGGGTAATAGTAACATGGGGTTAGTATCAGCCTTCGGGTGACCAAAACCACAGCTGGCTGACACCAAGCCTGAGCGATAGTAATGGAGAGGCATCTGTCAGATCCTCCATTTCTAACACTGGAACTAAATGGGGGGAAAAAACAGACATAAATTGTACAAAAAAACTTTAAATAAATATACCCTGACAACAGCCCTCTTTAACCATTTTATTAAAAAAAAAACTAGCTCCAAGGCTGATCTGACATAGTCCACCAAATCCAAAGTAGTCCAAATCAGAACCTGTAAATAAACAAACATTACACATATACAAATACATAGACTGTGGAGCTTTTTCAGCATCCAGGAAAGCTGGGTGATGCCCTTCGGCCACAGATAACACCCTGCTTTCCATGATAGGAAAACTGGGTGCCACCTATGGGGGATGGAGTGCCAGAGTCATGTTGCAGGGGACAGGAGACAGGGGCAGGAGACTGCTCCCTGCAGTCTGTCTTCTACCATCTGCAGCCACCGGAGACAGGCCACAGGTGGCAACATTTGTCCTCTGTGACCTGCTTCCTACTGTTTGTCTCCAGTCAACTGCATCCACTGGAGACAGATGGCAGGAGGCAAGGGGCCTCCTGCCCTCTGCAGCCTGTCTCCAGCCTCCTCTGACTGCTGGATACAGGGGGTAGGAGACAAGGGAGAACTCTTGCCCCCTGCAACCTGTCTCCTGCCCCCCATAGCCTGTTTTTGAAGGGGGCAGAAAACGGGCCATAGGGGGAAGGAAAAAGTCTGCAGTGGGCAACTCCTGCAGCCTGTCTCCTGCCACAAGACAAATAGAACTCCCCCACAGCCAAAAGGTTTAACTGACCCTTCTGGAGGGGGAGGAAGGCAAGTATGATTGATATGGCACTATTATTGCTCAAGGTGTCATAAAGCTGTTTAAAGGAGTTGTCTCAATACAAAGATTAGCTTTACAGTAGGAACCGGTAATTGAAGAGATTTTAAAAATATATTGCTTTATTTTTTTGGCTTTATTGAGATCATTTAGAATTTATCAGCTCTGAGTGCACTCAGGTTTCTCTGGTTACTGTCCTGCTCTTCCCCTCTCTCTGCTCTGTCTTATTTGATAGCAGGGATGACAACAGGTCGGGCTAGGCTTCCAGCACCTTGAGAACAGAGTGTTGATTAGTCTCCTTTCTTTGTTTAATTTGAGCTCTGCACTTCTAGATAACATCTCCTGTTCTCATGTCAGTGTGTTAGAAGAGCTGTGAATGCTGAGTTTATATGCTAAATACTGCCATAGAAACAGCCACAGCCTGACCAGGACAAGACAGAATGCATGCATCTGAATCTGCTTTTGGCTCTAAAACTTCTTATTCACATTAGATTGTGGTTAGTGGCCTTATGCTAACAATACTATAAGAGGCTCTTAGATATGTTTGGGAGTCTGCTGTTAAATTAAGGGTTACTATGCTTTTCTGTTTTCTTGTAGATAAGTATTGACATAGGTCAAGATACGCTTCAGATTCAGGTCAGGCCAACTCAGAATTTTGCCAGCAATTGTATAAGAGTTGTGTGACAAATCTCCTGCCTTTTTCCAGACAGGAAAAAGGAAGTACATCATTCAGTTGATTATCCTGTCTTGATAAATGCTGTTGATTGGTCAAATAATTTTCCTATGACAACCATGAAAATCCGATTTACAACTCTAGATAAAGGTGTTAAAAGAGACTTAATCTTCCATAGGCATAATTGAGCACAATCAGCACACCAGTTCTTGGACGTTAAAAGGGTTGTCCACTTAATTTTTTTGCCATACTAGTGCCCATTTAAAATAAAAAATCCTGTACTCACCTCTCTCTTCACCTCTGTTCCAGTACCGTGCCGTCCTTAGACACCGCCAGTCTTCTTTCTTACGGGAACCACTGATTTGCTGCAGCAGTCACGTGCCACTGAATGAAGTCACCACTCGGAAGGGAGCTGACCTACTGATGAAGTCTGGCAGTGGCACGTGACATGGCAGCATGTGAGGACAGTGCAGTGCTGCAATGGAAGTAATGGGAGAGGTGAGTCTTAGTTTATTTAATTTCCATGTGCCCTAATATGGTAATGGAAAAATGAAAAGGAAAACTACTTTAAAGAAACACTCAACCTAGTAATGAATGATACCGGTTACCGTGAAATACCTTTCCCCCTTCATTTGACATATAGCATTTCTACATCCTGAAACAAACTTGTAGATAACTTGCAGAGAGCACTGTTAAACCTCAGCTGCAATGTTCCATTATTAGCTTCAGAATGGTTGAGGGGTGGGGCTTAGCACTGGGGCAGGGCTTACAATTCTTATTGTCTTTACTCCAGGCAGGGCAGAGGTCAAGCCACTTGCTTTACAGCAGGGGTGTCAAACTCAGGCCCACTGGCCAAATTTTGCCCGCAGTGTAATTATATTTGGCCCGCAAATAACGACCAGGCAGTATACGGATGAGAAGAGGAAGAAGCTGTCATTACACTGCTCTCACTTTGCAGAGAACGGACCATGTGGCAGAAGAAACAACTCAGACAGCGGGAAAACTCAGAAGGCACAGAAGGACGACCGATAAGAGAATCTCACAAGGAGAAAGAGGATCCGGAGCCTCAAAACTTAATTGTTCCAGCTCCTTCTCAGCCCCCGCATCTCTATAGGCAGTGGGGTACTCCAAACGGAGATGCAGCGCCATGCAGCAGATATGAAGCACTGTGCTTATCAATATCAAGATTGGCTGGCAACTTTCTAAGTATTTAATTTTGACCCACTGTGTACTTCAGTTTTATACCCCTGTCCTACAGTCACACAGAACAGTGAGAAGTGACATAGGGATACCCCCACATCTATTTTTCAGTTCTAAGTGTAATTTGATGATAGGATTAAAGGAACGTAGATGATGAAGGGAGAAGCTGTTTAGCTATTTTTTCTTTTTGGTGCATTTTCTTTGTTAAAGGCTATTTTTACAGTGAAGGTTTTTTGTTAATTGTTTTAGACTAGAAACATTTTGGCTTTCAGCTTTACATGTAGCAGATACAGAGCCACACAGTACACACACATCACTAGCAAGCTAGAAATGTACAACGAAGGGGCCCAAGTGTAGAGAAGTATATTGTGGGGTTTATGTTCCAAGTGTCCCCTCACTTTTACACACCTATTCACAATTATTTACCTAAATCTCTGCTTTGATTTCTGACAAATGAAGCATATTTTGCCCGGCTACATCTCCCACGCAGGCTTGCAGTGTTTGGATATTAGCATTTTGTTTGCACAAAGAGGGACAGGACACTGGGTCAATATTTCAGGTTATGGATTAACCAGAATGTGATCCTCTATTTATTGCTGAAAGAGAAGTCCTGAAGTAAATATTAGAAAACCTACAAAACCAAATAAGGGCAGATACCTTCAGGCGCATCAAAAGCCTTCTCGATTAAAGTGAACATGAATCGTAAGTTATGTACATTGTGTGGATTAGCGTGAAACTGAGATGTGTACAATGTATACTCGTGTGCTTGTTACTAGCCGTTGGCTATAAACTGCGTGAAAGTACATTTATCCCCTGTTTAAGTCACATTTAAACCATGTGGATTTTACATGATATGTAGAAAACATGACAAGAATGTGAAAGAGCTATCTTGTATCAATACATATCATAACATGGTGTCCAAAAATATCAATATAGGTCACATTAAAGTCCAAAGTGATTTAACAACTATTACAAACTAATTGGATATGCTTTTTTTTTTTTTTTTACTATTCCTTATACTTATTTATGTAGAGAAGAATAGAGGGAGAGGAGATGCATCATAAAATAACATAATAAGACAAGTGCTGTTTAAAGCAAAAAAATATGAAGACAAGAGGTGGTATTTCTACAGTAACACAAAGTATTTCTTACTATACTATTGTATTTAATATTCTGTCTTCCGGATGCTGTTTATGATTCTACTATGTTTTCTGCTATGAAAGTGAAGTCTACCATCTTATGGTACATGAAGAAATTGAATACATGGCAATTCTCTAATTTAGGTTAGGTTCACATCTGTGTTGGAGGTTCTGTTTGAAGCCTCTTTCACAGAGGTAGTTCCCGAAATGTTACAGAATAAAAACCGATGGCACACACCAGGCCGCCATTGAATATAATTGGGTTTCCATCATTGTAACGGGAAAAATATCCTTGACGCAGTAGTGAACATAGCCTTACTTCTATTCTAAGCATTAATTCCTTGTATATTGTAATTTCACTGTATATACAGTCAAATTTGAAGTTTATGTATAAATGATTGCTGAAATCCATGCAGGTTACCCAGTATATTTGTCTATGATGTAATTGAACATTGTCTATTTGCTATATGTCTCAATAGGAACTTATTTATCTATAGCTCAGAACAAAGTGTATACATGTGCTCCATTTACACAATGGCCACTAAACATACTTCCGTTCATTTACTGCCTTCTGCTGTTTCATGGTTGGCTGCTGTTGTTAGTTAAGTACACCATCAGGCTGAGAAGGAACTAAAATATATACAGCTCTGGAAAAAATTAAGAGACTACTGCACAGTTTTCTAAAAATCAGCATCTCTACATGTCTGACAGCCATTCTATTCCAGTGTCAGTTGAATTCCAACCAAAGTCCATGTCACGGCCTGCGCCGCTCCCCGGCCCGCGGGCCGCGGGCGCATCCGTGGTCCCCCTCCCGGGTGCCCACCGGGGTCGGGTGCCGCCGCTGGCCGCGGGACTAGCCGGGGGGCTGCGTCTGCCATGGACTTACCTGACCGCGCTCCTGTGCCGTCCGCGCCCTCTGCCGGCCGAGGCGCGCGTGCCTGTGTCCTAAGGCGCGCGTGCGCGCTCATTCCCGGGGATTTAAAGGGCCAGCGCCCTGATTATTGGCTAATTGCCAGGCGCTTCCCCCTACTTAAGGTTACGTCCCACAATCACTCCTTGCTGGATCTATGTTGCCCGTGCCCTAGAGAAAGCGTTCCAAAAGCATACTCTCGCCTTACCGTGTACCAGACCCCTCGCTACGTTTCTCAACTCCGAACCTCTGCCGCCTGCCCCGACCTTCCTGCCTGTCTACGACCACGAACCTCTGCCGCCTGCCCCGACCTTCCTGCCTGTCTACGACCACGAACCTCTGCCGCCTGCCCTGACCTTCTGCCTGCCCACGACTACGACTCTCGGACTACGATTCTGTACCACGCTGCACCTCGGCTGCCACCGCAAGCAAGTCACGTCAGGGGGGACGACCTGGTAGCCTCACGCCGCAGCAAGTCCATCCCGCTTTGCGGCGGGCTCTGGTGAAAACCGGGGGCTACTTAGATTCCGTTCCCTGGCGTGGCTTAGCTATCATCGCTTGCGGTGGTCCAGTGGATCCACTACCCAGCCGTTACAGTCCACCTCATTCTATTTAATGTGCTTCTGATTAGGTGATCACCTGAACCAAATCTTATTTCATGAAGGAAAGTATAAAAAAAAACACTGCTGTGGTCTTCACAATCCTCTTGCAATAGGACAAGCTGGATGGCAAAACAAGTACTAGGAATAGGCCAAAAGGAATTTGAATGAAAAAATCATGGTTATTCCACCAAATATTGATTTCTGAACTTTTCCTGCCTTAAAACATTAGTCTTATTGTTTCTAAAGAAATATGAACTTGTTTTCTTTGCAATATTTGAGGTCTGACAGCACTGCTTCTTTTTTATTATTTTGAAGATTTCTCATTTACTCCAAATAAATACAAAAATTTTTGCTTGAAATTTCGGAGACGTGTTGTCAGTAGTTTATATAATAAAATAACAATGCACATTTTTCTCCAAAAATTTACCATTGAAGAGAAAAATCAGAGAAACTAAAAATTTTGCAGTGGTCTCTTAATTTCTCCAGAGCTGTAGATTCCCATAGCAAAATCGGCCCCTACCACCTGAAAACAGAAACCAGAAACAGCATTATAATAAGCAGTAATTAAAGGTATGGATAATAACGGCAAATATCAGAGAATCACATAGTAGTGCTAAATAGTAGAAAGATACTAAGGGCGACATGTATAATTTTTGGTGCCTAGACGCCTTTTTTTGCGCGCATTAGCAGAGTAGAATGCTCCTGAATCTATGAACGTGTTCTAATGCGGGTCATAGATTAAGTGCTTTCTAGCTACAAAACGACAATTCTGGCTCAGGTAAACCACTTTTAAAGTGGTTTACCTGTTCCAGTAGTAATGCACCTGGATTTGCTCTACTGAAGCTATAAATGTGTAGCTTCGTATGGTTGTAGTGCATCACCCCTCCAGCACACACCACCCCCCCAGGTACATTACAAATTGCCGCGGGTGCTCTGTATTGAGCCTGACATTGGAGTGCGCCTGGTTAAAAATAGAGCGAACTGGATTGCGCCAGTTTTTGGGCCTAAAAGACGCCAGGCTTCTGGCGCAGCCCCGTACATACATGTTGCCTTAACAGTGTTCTTGCACTTGAGTGGGCCCCATCAACCTCCTGCTATTAATGCTAAGGCTATAGTCATGCCATGCTATGAATAACAGAATAGAGTTGTCAGAATTGTTATGTACTTTGGATTACTGTATTTCTGTAATCATTGCTACAAGCACATAAAAATGGAAGTAAGTAGAAGAGTTATATAATTCTCAACTTGCCAATGGAAATCTCCAACGCCATTCTTACAATTGACATTCATTCACGAGCAAGGACAAAGTTATACTGGGTAGCAGTCACACGTGTCCAAAGGGGCCCAAGGGCCTTTCTGCTATTCAAATAAACAGCCAGTAAAATACAGCCCTGTAACCCCAAAAATCACTCTGCAGGAGTATGGAGCATAAACATGTAACAACATATTTTGGGCCTTAGTGACCAAGCAATATTTATTTATTTTTACTATCATTGCATTCTAGGAGCCATGTTTCTTTATTTGTCTGGCAACTTTTTTTCTTTTTACATCACAAGTTGTTTTTTTTCAGTGGTACTATTTAGGCGCATTGAAAAGCTTTAAATTTTTTGGGGAGGAAATTAAAATAAAAATCAGTTCCTACTATTGATTTTTGGGGAACATGCTTCTATAGCGGTTACCTTAGGGTACCCATTCTAACTAAGTTTTAGCATTTTTGCATTAAAAACACTTAATAAATTGTTACTGCATTCGAATAGCCACAACATTTTTAGTTTTCTGTATACAAAGCTGTATGAGAGATGGTATTTCGTGGGATTAATTTTTAAGAGGCGAGTAAAGAAAAGCAGTAATTCTGGCAGAAAAGTAGAAGACGGGTCCACTGCTTCCTGCCAATAAACTTCTTACTGTAATACCATGTTGCATCCCCTGTTTGTGCTCCAGGCAAAATCAGATTTCGGCAGTGACTTAGCTAGAACTTTTGCCCCCTTGGGGTTGTTACTAAGTAGTCCGCCCACTTTTACAGACCACACCCCCATTTTTCACACCACGCCTCTTTTTACATGCACTTTCCCGCACTTATAAATCATAATCGTCACTTAAGAATTGTCATCTTTTAATGTTACTATATTTTAAGTGTCAAAACATTTTTACTTTTCAGTCCATGTACCTGTGTGAGTTTTTTTTATATTTGCAGGATAAGTTTACGACTAAAAAGCTGCCCTGGCACAAATCCCGACCATCCACCATAAACTATCCACTCACCCCATCAGTCCACACACAATATCCATCTCCAAGTTTTCCCTTGTTCATGTATCTCGTTACTTTATAAAAAAAACAACACTATAAACACAAAAAAGAAAGCAAAAGTGAAACCCCTAGTCACAGGGTCAGGGAGAGACGTGCACTCACTTTTACAATCAGAGGCAAGTGTATGCTGCCACTATCCAAGTGCCGAGATAACCTACAACACCGCCATATAGAGACTACATAGTGGTGAGACACAAGCTCAGGTCACCACCACATGACAGTGAGTGCAGCACTGGCCCAACACAGAAGCAAAATAACAACTGTAATACTGGGACTCATAGGTGAAATCTTCTCTGATGAGCTGTTATCTTCTCTCATAAATCTTTCTTTTTCTTCTCCATCTGACCTGTAGGTGTATATTTGTCCCCTATAAGCTACTTATAGGTATATAACCCCCTGTAGGCATATAGCCTCCATGTTGGTATGTATATCCCCTGCAGGTATACAGCCCCCTGTAGGTATACAGCACCCTGTAAGTATGTATTTCCCCTGTAGATATGAAGCCTCCTGTAAGTGTGTGTATGTATGTATGTATGTGTATATATATACACACATATTTATATACATATATATGTATATATATATATTTATAATATTATATAGATAGATAGAGAGTAGAAAAAAATGGGAGAAGCACCATCGGAACAAATAGAGAAATGCGCTGCTGGCGAATGCACGTACGCGCTTACCTGGGTTTGTTGTGCAAATGTATGGAGGCACAACACTTACAATCACCTGCAGGGTTTAGCAAACGAACCCAGGAAAGTCCACGGCAGCCGTGGGTACTCCTAGCCCATACGCTCCTCTGTAGCGGTGGGAATAGCTAAGCCAAAACAAAAACAAAAAACAAGACCCGGCGCTCGTGGAAAAACCAGTGATGCTCGGAATAGACAGAGTTGTTTAAACTGTGTCTTTAATTGTTTTAAAACTGCTAGAGTGTGTGCTGCCCTGCACGGATAAAAAAACAAAGATAATATAATACTTTACGCGTTTCGTGTCTGACCGACACTTCGTCAGAAGTCATAATCTATTGGTGTGTATACAAACAATTTAAAAGGACAATTGTTTTCTTATTGGAGAACAAAAATGTCAATCAAATACAAATGGTGCGAAAACGAGACCGCCTGTCGGGAAGAAACCATTCGGGACTGCCTAGCGGATATATCAAAGAAACAGCAAAATCAATTGGCTCTCTCCCCGGAGGGAATTCAGTCTGGCATACGTTTATGCATTCAGAGATGAATATATATTAAAATCTATATTAGTTGATACAATAAATAAACTCAAAGACTTAGGGCGACATGTATGATCGGGCTTTTCGCCTGTTTTTTGGCGTATCCTGCGCCTCCCAGCCCGAACCCCCGCTGTCGGACGGGGGGGGGATTCAGTGTTAGGAGCAGTGTTCGCCACTTTCGGCTGCGCCCCGCATGAAGGGGCGGGCAGTGGGCGCGGTGTGGGCGTGGGGTAGGCGTTCCGGGGCGGGACGCGGCGCGCTCGTATACTCCGAGGCATGTACGATGGCGAGTCGCAAAGCGAGGCACAGTTGAAAGCGCTCGGCAGCCTCCGACAGCAGACCTGGTTTATTTTGGGTCTAAATCCTCCGACAGAGGCGAAGTGAAGCAGGATCGGAACATGCGAGGAAGCATATAGAAGATCGCTACACAAATCTCGGCGCTCCGCCCCGTGCAGCAGGAGTATGCTTCAGAAAAAATCGCCTTTATAAAGGCGGAAAACCGTGTCAGAAAAGAGCTGCACGTAAAAAATAAACATAATGAAAAAAAAAACACTTTCCAAAACTCTAGAACGGCGCAATATCAAGAATTATGATATTGTAAATTGCCGGGAAATACAGTAATTCAAATTCTGAAACTATTTCCATTGGTCGGCATAAACAGCCAATCAGGGAATAGGAGTGCAGTGAACCATTAAAACCTATGGGGGAAGGGATTGGGCCCAAACAGAATCCACGGCGGGATAATTCAAAATACAGTAAAAAAAACAAAAAAGAGCTGATTGGCTGAGCTAGCGGGGGCTTGGCTAGCTCGGCCAATCAGAATAGGAGCGACAAAGTCCATTATATCCCCATGGAGAAGTTTGGACCAACAAAATCAAAGGCGGGACAGTTCAAAATACAGTTAAAAAACAGAAAAGAGTGATTGGCTGAGCTAGCGGTGGCTTTGGGTATCCAGCCAATCAGAGCGCGAGCTACTTCTCCCATTATTTGTCTTGGAGAGATGGGCGCTCTGAATCTCGGCGCCAGCGCCGTGCGGCATGAAGTATTAATAAAAAATTATTTTTATTAAGTGTAAAACATTATCAGATAAAGAGCCGAACCCTTCTTTTACAAATAAAGCAGTTAAAAACCCGAACAGGCGTTTGTCGCCGAGACCGGCGCTAATAGGGAATTGCAATAGAGAGAATTGGGCCAGGAAATACAGTAATTCAAATTGTTTAAGCATTCTCCTTGGTCGGCATAAACCAGCAATCAGAATTTGGAGGGGGCAATGTCCCATTATAACCTATGGAGGAGAATTGACCAATCAGAATAGGAGCGACAATGTCCCATTATATCCTATGGAGAATAATTGACCAATCATATTCAAAGGTGGGACAGTTCAAAATACAGTAAAAATGCAGAAACAAGCTGATTGGTTGAAGCGGCGGGGGCTCGTCCAGCTTAGCCAATCAGAGCGCGAGCTACTTTCTCATAGAGTTCTATGGGGAAAAGAAATTCTGAGCGCGCTCTGTGATTGGCTAAGTTAAAAGAGGGGCCGTTATTTGGACCAATGGGAGAGCGAGCGACGCTCCTATGGGTTTTCTAATGCAATCTGAAATAAAACTGTACATGGCCGAAATCAAATTATAACACTACAGAAGTTGTCCCGATGTGTATATAAAACGAATGATAATATGGGGGTAACGAAAAAAAATATAAATTAAATATTCTTTATTTTCGTTGCACCCATACTATTGATCCTTGGCTAACGAAAATAAAGAAATAAACATGATTTTATTGATGTAATATTTTTTTTCGTTACCCCCATATTATTATTCGTTTTATATACACATCGGGACAACCTTTGGGATGATAGAGGATGGAGTTACCGGGTTTGTATGATAGGTTTTCGGTCTGGCACCCATCCTCATATATTTGGTGTGTATCGTATCATTCATATCACTGGATGTGGATTTTATTCTCTGTTTTGATTTTTGATTATGGAATCATCCCAAAGGTTATAACAACTGAAACCAAAATGTCTTCTACAATTCCAAAGATTACAACTCTGCAGGCTATACCAACTGAATCCGAAATATGTATCATATCGAAAGAAACACCTGCAAGTACATATGCATCCAAAAAAGCAGATATAGAAATTATAACAACAACAGAGATTCCCACTATTCCTAATATTGAATCACTATCATTAACAACACTCTCTCAACTCGAAAAGAACTGTACGAGGTTTATTATTACAAATATTGAGAGCAATGGTGATTTCTCTTTAGAGGACAACAGAGTAGAATTTACATACGTTGAAGAAACAACTAATAAGATTCCAATAAATAATACTGACATTACAAACATTAATAATGAAACATCTTTTACACAAAAGCCTGCCATAAATATTACAACTTCACCTATGTCAGATCTAGCCTGCAAGGCACTAAAAATTCGTGAAAGATTCGAGCAATTGAAAAGAGAATATCAACTAAATCAAAAAGAAGGCAAAAAAAAGATCAAATAAATTTCTTTATTATAATTTTTAAATCTACAAATCTGCCCAAATTCACGTTCTGAAGCTCTGACACATCAATCAATTTTGATTAAAGGGAATCATTCAGAGAATAAAAACATCAACTCGTTAAATTTACCATCTTTTTTGGGGACTGGATAAACAACCAGCCACTCACCCAAGGCCCAAAAACCAAAAGGGGAAAACGAAAAAACTTCATTGCGGCTGTAGGGCAGGAACCAGCCACAAAAAAAGACAAACTCATTCCAACCGAAACAGCAATATAAATAACATAACCATTTCCACGATGACTTACAGAAACAGGTATAACAACTTTTTTTAAAAACATTTCTTACACAGGAAGAAAAAAATTTTTTTAAATAAAGGTTTATTTTTTTGTCCGACCCTTGAAAATAATCTTTTTGATTTATTTATTGATTTTCAAAAAAACAAATACGGAAAGACACTTGCACGTCACTTTGCAATTAACCCAAACCCTAAACCGACCCCCGAAAATAGCTCAATAAGAAAATTATTATTAAAACCAAAAATCTTAATTTTTATCCAGTTAATTCCGGGGGCACTTTACAAAGTTTTCGGGAACTGGTGTTGGGGAAATTACAACAAATACAACCCCCCAAAAAGAAATAAAAAACCTCAAAAATGGTGAAAACCCGGGTTTTTTAAAATTTACGAAACAATATTCCATCATTATTAGACCGCGACAAGGGCGGGAGTTTGTTATTTTGGATACCCAAGATTATCAAAAAGAAGCCCTTAAGATTTTTCCCCGATTCAGATTATTAGCCAAATGCCTAAAGGACCTTTTCGTTCGAGCCCAAAAGGATTTATTGTCCTTCGGGACAATGACTGACAAAGGTGTTAAGAAAAAAAAGAAAAAAGTTTTTTTTTTATTAAAAACCTAATACCCGTTTTTTTTATTTCCTAAATTAATAAAGTCCCATTTCACCCCCGGGTGACCGTTTTTATATTGGCATTCATTCTCCCAAAAAAAACCCAAACCCGGTCTCATTTTTTAGACTTAAACCCCAACCAATGTTGGAAGCTGCCCAGCTCCCAAAAGGGACTCCACAAAAACTGATTCAACTAAAAAACCAATATAGACCTGATTTAAATTACACTCTTATCACTAGGGGATTTTCCCCTCCCTTTTCAAATATTTCTCCCCATTTAGGTATCGATTGTGATCAAAATCCCAGCATTGCCCTACTATAGTAAACCCTCGAAAAATTTTTTTCTGGAAGCCCCCAAATTTTCATTTAGAAAATTTTTTTTTTATATGGAATATGTTTTAGACAAACTAGAGGTTCAGCTTGGGGACACGCGTGGCCCCAGGTACGCAAAAATCTTCAGGGGAGCGTTCGAGGTGAATTTTATATCCCCCCCAAACACTTATAAATTTGGGTTTTTATTAACGGTAATTGATATTTGTTTTTTTTTTGGTTGGCCCAAACCCCTTTTCTGATTTTTTATCATTCCATTAATGAATACGTGGGGAATGACTTTCACACGCATATCTTCCCACAAAATAACTTTTTAGTTTTAAAATTACAGAAATCAGGGTTTTTTCTCCCTCCACTTTTTCAAACCGGGTAGATAGCAAAGCTATGTACACTTTACAGCGTTTCATTTAAAAAACCATGGAAGACCAAATACCTTTTGGTCGTTCAAGGGGTACAAGGAACGCACAAGGGGGAGGATTTATCAGACAAACCCCAGTTTCTCAAAAGGATTCCCGGAAAAAAAAAACCCCTGAAACACTTTGGTAATCTCTAAGAAGTGAAAATTTACACAAGAGGAATGTTTACAACATAAAATCAAACTACCTCAAATCTGAGATAGAAAATCCCTACCAAATTTTCTCTCATCACACAATTAATTTCATCCTACTTAAAAATCAAAAAATCCTTAAAAACATTGGGAAAAATTTATACTAAAAGTCCCCATCTGGGTCCTATTCCCCCCAAAAAACCCAAAAATGTTATCTCAAAAAGAGCCCCAAAACAAAAAGGATTATTTGCACCCAGTAGAAAAAACAAAAATCCAACCACCAAGGAGCCCCCAAGGATTGGGGAATTTTCATGTGGAACTCCAAATGTTTTGGTTTTTAAAAGATACCACATAAAAAAAAAGAAAAATCTTCATCACTAAAGAAAAAATTTGACTTAAACATCATCTTCCTGAAAAAAATCTTTTTGGATTTATATGATCGAATCCCCTGTCAGAAACAATATATAGGATCCACCTGTCCGCTGCAGTTGGTAACGGACATGGGGCTAGCGAAAAAAAAGGGTTTGAAAAAAGTGTCGCTCGACACTTCAAAGAAGTCCAAACCCAGGACTTCCACTTTTAAAAAAATTACCCCTATTTTTGGTACTCAGAAAGTACAAATAAATTTCAATTATTAAAAAAGGAGGGAGACTTTTTGGAAAAATTTCATTTAAAATGTCCCCCCAAAAAAAAAGAAGGGATTTTTAAACGATTAGTGGGAATTCCCAATAAAATTCATCGGGACCCACTATACCTTAAATAATACCTATTTTAAACTAGGGATCTTATACATTTTATTTATTCTAGCGGGGTTATTTTAGAATAAGAACTCTCTCTTGGAGTGTTGTCCACCATACACCCCCAATATACCCTTCAGCTTACTAGATGGTTCCCCTTCATGTCAGAGGGGTTGATGTTTTTCGGGGGTTACTTAGACCCCTAGGGTATGTAGTTCTCTACCCCCATCATATCTGTTTCCGTACAAAAACCCTTTACATGCGCCCCCTGTCTTCCTATTATCCCAAGTATGAAAAGTGAAGAAACAGGCCCCTACCCTTTTTGAGGCTAATGGTATATTTGTGTGAGTTTCGAGAGGATAGCTTCTTTTTTCAGGGCTGAGTTATACAACAAAATGAAAATACACAGACTTTTTTTTCCCACAAGACTGGGCTTTCAAAGGATCTTAGAATTCTTTAAAAAAACAAAATGCAAAATTAGGTACAGCAGTTATTTTAAAACCCGTTTAAGAAATTAAACAGTCTGGAAATTTGAGGCGTGACGGGAGTACATAATTTTTTTCTTTCTATATGCAATTCAGGGGAGATTTGTTTGCCTCACGTTTACAATAGCTTGCTGAAGCTGGGGATGAAAATTTAACCCCTTTTGCAAAGTTTTGTTAACAAAATGCAAAAAAAAGGATTCATCCCAAAAAGGGTTCTCCTGCATAACCAACCCCGGGGCCCCCTACAAAAGCCGATACAGAAAAAATATGTATTCGGAATTGAGAGGCTGCGGAAAATTTTGATAAAAAAATTTTCCCAAAACAACAAAAGAAGAACACAGGGGGAGATACAGGGCCCCAAAGCATCCTGGAGAATGACCGGGGAATGAAGGCCAAACTCCAACATACTACCGGAAACTGGGAGGAAGTCATCAAGAACAAAAAAAAAAAAAGCTCCAGAGACTAGCAGAAAGGGTTCATCACTACAAAAAAAGTACCCCAGCCCAGTCACAGACTGTGGGTGGAAACCTTTTCCCCCTTTACCAAAAAAATGAAATTTCATTTTTCCAAAGGTCTCTCCTTTTGCCCCCCAGCACTCACTACCATGTCAAATCTGCTGATATGGAGGAGTTTTGAAAAAAAGAGTTGAGGAAAACTTCTTTAAAAACCTTCCAAAAAGCAATCGGAAAAACACTACAAACCCCAAAAAAACACCTTCCCCACACAAAGCAGCACTGGATAAATACATTGATTTTTTCGAAACAAGGTTAAAAACTGAAATCCTGGAGAAACAAAGAAACTCACAACCCAAAACCCCCAAAAGGGAAAAAGGGCATTGCTTCACTGAAGAAAATCCGGGTATAATTATAAAACCCCTGACAAAAGGGGCGCCTTTCTGATGAACACCCCCGAAATTTATCCGGAAGCGAAAGACAACTGTCAAATCCCCTCCACTTAGAAAACTTGGAAATGGTCCCAAAAAACCTATATAAAAACAACTAAAAATATGTAAAAAAATTTTCCAATTAGGCCGGAAGCAGGGGTGGGAAAATTCTTATTCCCCAAGGTCCCAACCGGGCTGCTTCTATATGCTCCCCAAGATCCACAAAGTTTGGCCCTACCCGGGAAGGGGCCTATAAAATTTCGGGCATTGGGGCACTGACAGAGAATATCTCGGTTGGGGGAAAAACTCCTAAAAAAAACCCCGGTCAAAGATACCAACTACATCCAAAAACACAACAGACCCTTTCAACAAACTCAATACCCGGGCCACTTCCCCGAGGCACCATTTTGGCACCCGGATGTAAATCCTTGTATTTCAAACATTCCCCCACAAGGGTGGGTTGCAGCAGTCAGGTGCACCTAGAAAAACAAGACCCCCCAAAGAAACCCCCACACAGATCCAGTTATAAAGCCACAAAACTTTTAAAAATGTATTTAAGAAAGGGAAACCCCATGGGGAATTGGCCCCCGCAAATTTTTTTCCCTAAACAATTTTTGAACACCAAAACCCCAAATCCTTTTTGAGTTCATTTCCCCTCTGGATGCGGGGGGGAGCCCTAATTAAATTCCAAAAGACTTTAATAATTTCACCCCACCATTAACCTTAAAAACCATTTTTAGGCAAAATTTCCCCCCGGATCACAAAACTAAAGAACACGGAACCAGTAACCAAAAACGGGGACAAAAGGGGACCGGGGTTTCCTTCCCCCCAAGCACAAAAAACAGCTATTAAATTCGAGGGTTTCGACAAAACGGGGTCCCAAAAACAGACCTGGACAAGCACCTTTGGATCTGAGGACAAAATTTCTCAAACTTGGATACAGACCAAAATTTTCTGGACAACCAAAACAGCAAAGCGGGCCCCCCTCAAAAAAGAGACAGTTGCTCACATACAAAGGACCCCGGGGAAGGAAGAACGGTCCCCCCCGTTGTAAACCTACAACCCCCCCAAACTAGAGACCTACAAAGATTGCCAAGGAAATTCAACCTGTGCACAATAGGGCAACAGACTCAAAGACATATTCCCAGCCCCCTTCCTCTCCTTTCGGGAACCACCCAAACCTGCGGGCATTATTGTCCGGGCGCTCTGAAGGCCCCCAAAAGAAAAAGGCACCCCCACCTCCTGCAGAAAAAAGGCAAACCTCAGGCCACCACCTGCTGACATTTTCCCGTCCCCCCAGTCCCAAAACAGGGCACAGAAATTTGGGGGACATTTTCCGCAGGTCTGCAATGTGTGTTCTGATCATGTGTAGCAATGTCCTCCACGGCCTCTATGTGGGGGGAAAAAAGGGCAGAGACTCGCCAGGGATGAAAATTTACACAAATTTTACCATTAAAAAAAACAGAACTGATCTGCCCGTGGCCGCACATTTCTCTGGAGAAAAACATTCCATGGAAGACTTGCAGGTAACGGGCTTAATTGGGAGATTTTAAGACTCTGGGGGAGGGGAATGGGAAAATAAATTAATGCAAAAATTAAAAAACTCTCAAAATGGGGTTAAAATAATTCATGCCAGTTCATGTCAAGCTTGTGTGAACGTGATGCAACAAAAAACTCCCCAGAATGGAAAATTAATAATGATCCTCCCGTCACACCCACAAGTTTCCAGACGTTTTAATTTGACGGTTGTAAAAAATCTTACCAAAATTTTGATTTTTTTTTATTTTTTAAAAATTCTAGATCCTTTGAAAATTCCCCTGTTTGTGTGTAAAAAAGTCTGTGTATTTTTAGGTTGTTTATAACAATCATCTGAAGAAAAAAGCTATCCTTCGAACTCACTATCAAAATATCCAGTTACCTTAAAAGGATGCCTATTTCTTCACTTTTTTACTACTTTCTATGGCTAACAGGTACAACATTATAACTACTATTCTTTCCCAAAAGTTTTTCAAAATAATGTCCTCCGTATAAAATTCACTTTTTAATTTTTTTTCAACAGTCGGTTTATAGAATCCCCCCATGTAATTTTTTTCCCTTTTCTGCAGAGTTTTGTTTTAAAAAATTGTCTCATCAGAACACCCCATCCCGATCGCTCCGTTTTTTTTGTTCTTTTGTTCACTTTCACTTTTTCCGTGTTCATTTCCTATCCCCATGAATTGAGTAAGAGCAGTAACACTAAGTCTTTGATTTTTTTTTATTGTATCAACTAATTAGATTTTTATATTTTTTATCCCAAACC
>JAODAL010061006.1:0-20575 GCA_025379985.1 Phyllomedusa bahiana | reverse complement strand
TTAGGGGGTGCGGAGTAATTTTTTGGCGAGGGGTGGGGGGTTTAGTGTCATTGGCCCTACTTGCCTGGGGCTCCAAAATGCCTTGTCCCAGCCCTGCCTGAAGTGCAAAATAAATATTATGCATTATTTGTACCACACAGTCAAAAGTATAAAATTTAAAATGCTAAAAACAATGGGCCACGTGAATAAAAATGGGCACAGACTTGACAGTCAAACTTCTCAATAGCTTAGTATAGCATTCATCAGTATGTATGAAAGTGTTTAATGGTGGTTCATAAATTTGGGGCATTGAAAGTACCATGATCCATGTGGCAGAAATGTGTATGAAGACTTGAGAGAATTCCTGATAGAAAGCTGGGGCACTGCTAAATTAACTCTTATTGCCAATACACAAAAACTAAAGTGATCTAAACTAATGATAATTTTAAAACTAGATAAAATTATATAAAATTAATCTAAAATTATATAATATCAAATTACCATAAAATGGTACAATATCAAATTACAATAAAAGTATATATCAAATTATAAAACCAATACAGCATCAACCATAAATACTGTTCTCAACTGGGGATTTTCAGAGTTATCATAGTAGTATCAGCGATTACAAACTCAACACAGCAAGGTAGAAATAAAAGAAAAGCCATTAGAATTGTATTTTAGTGAACATAAACTATCGTAGTGATCTTGGTTGGCGAACCTCAAGTATCAGCATGACCTCAAGAGTTGGCTACTGTCTTATGTAGAATTTAGGCTGAGAGGAGAAAAATAAAATATAAACAGTAATTGGTATCTGATTAAAATGTGTTTCATTTTATATAGGAAAAACAAAAGGCGACATGTATGAATCCTGGTGCTCACAGGACAGTTCTAAATAGCTTTATCCTCTAAAGCCAAACGCCTGAAAAGTACTCAATGACCAGCACATTTTTTTCAGTTTTTGCCTCCTTACGTTTCAACAGTCGTAACTTTTTTATTTTTTCTATGTCACAGTTGTATAAGGCCTTGTTTTATTCGGGACAAGTTGTACTTTTTGGATAAATAGTTTAAGTTCACTAATAAATTATTGCTGAATTTTTTTTTATTTTTTTTTTTTATACCATTCACACTTCTCACTTAATAAACTTAAGTTGTTAAATTAATTCTGCAGGTTATTATAGTCGTGTGGATACCTAATATGTGTAGGGTTTTTTGTGTGTGGTGTGGTGGGGTGTGTGTGTAATGTATGCACAATTATTTATTATGAAATATTTATTTTTATTGCATTTATTTTTTTTTACACTTTTTTATGTTTTAAAACTTTTTTTAAATCCTATGAAGGGATTACACCTAGAACCTTTTCTGGTTTAAAATGCGCCTACAGTGAGCAGTCTACGATGTCTTTTTTTTTAACAGGTTTTATTTATGACTAGTGTTGAGCGATTATTATCAACAAAGTTGAAATCGACACGGTTTTTATGTTTATGGGATTTTTTCGATCACGCGATAATTTAGGTTAAAATCTGCGCATTAAAACTATTAAAATCGCGCCATTTTTCTGTTTCTTCCTGTCATTTTGGCGGCAAGCAAATCGCTTAGAGAATAGAGCAGGGTGAGCTGGGTGTGCGACGTCATGACTTGGGATGTGTATGGTTGTGATTTGGGTGGAAAAATCACATGACCTCGTTTTACATAGAACAGCCCTTCCTGTTCAGCCTCAGTGTTTTGTCTGTGTATCATAAGAAGCAGGACGTGTGCTCGGTCTCTCTCAAAACAGTCAGCGAAACTGTTTCTATTTGTTCACACAGACAACCATGTTTTAGCTGGGGAACATTAGAACTTAGGTAGATTAGATATTTGCAGTTTTTAGTTGCTTAGGCTGAGAATTTTAAAGGAGCATCTAGCGCTGTACAGCCGTGGGGGAGGGGGGGGGGCTGCGGGTGAACACATGCAGACAGGCTGGCAGGCAGTTTTTTGAAAGGAGAGTGGATATTGTGCAGCCCAGACTGTGCTTTGACCCTGCATTGCAATGGGTTTTGATTAACAGTTTTTGGCCAGTTTTTGGTGAAATATTACTTTTATGTTGTGCAGCCTGTACTTATATTAGGATACAGATCTTTTCTAGTAACTGCAGGTGTATTTGATAGGTGCAAAACTCAACTTTTATTATCTGTACATGATTTAATTAGTTTTTTTTTTTAACTTTGGTGCGGCCCAGTTTTGTTCATAGAGCCACCTTGCATTTAAATTTAATACAGCAATTTTGTAGTCACCGCAGGTGTATTTATAGGTGCAAAAAACGCCTTTTATTATCCGTATATATTTCAGATAGGTGTTTTTTTCACTTTCGTGCGGCCAGCTTTTGTTCATAGAGCCACCTTGCATTTAAATTTAATACAGCAATTTTGTCGTCACCGCAGGTCTATTTTTAGGTGCAAAAAATACCGTTTATTATCCGTATACATTTCAGATTAGTGTTGAGCGATTACGTTGGCTATCGACATCGGTCGATGGTCGATAGTCGACCATCATCGACAAGATAGTCGATGGTCGATGGTAGATTATGAATGATGACCATTAAAGTCTATGGGAGAGCAACAACACCTTCATTCTTACACCAAAACAGGGCTGGAGAAGCTGGGAAATTTAACATCCACAACAGTCAAATGGAAAAGGTGTACATCTTAGGCAAACACACTTGGTTATAAAAAGCCACAGAAAAAAACTCACACACCATTCACTATCCTTGTCTTGCACCACAGCATGACCCTTAAACCTGCATGACCCACAAATTAAAAAGTGCCAGAAGGCAGTATGATTTGAACCATCATTTTATTTGAACTGGACATTGAATTTCCATGTCCGGGAAAACGCAGCATGACCCCCCAAAAAACCCTGCATGACCCCCAGATTTAAAAAGTGCCAGAAAAAGGTCTTTCAACCACCATTTTAGTTGAACTGGCATAGACTATCCCTGTTCTGTCCAGTATGACCATTAAACCTGTCTGACCCACAGATTAAAAAGTGCCGGAAAAAGGAGTCTTTCAACCCATTTTAGTTTCACTGGACATTGACCATACCTGTCCTGGGCACAGCATGACCCCCAAACCTACATGAAACCCCCAGATTAAAAAGTGCTGGAAAAAGGAGTCTTTGAACCACCAATTTAGTTTCACTGGACATTGACTATACCTGTCCTGGGCCACAGCATGACCATTAAACCTGTCTGACCACCAAATTAAAAAGTGCCGGGAAAAGGAGTCTTTGAACCACCCAATTTAGTTTCACTGGACATTGACTATACCTGTCCTGGGGGCCCCAGCATGAGCCCCAAACCTGCATGACCCCCGATTAAAAGTGCGAGAAAAAGGAGTCTTTCAACCCCCATTTTTGTTTCACTGGATATATACTGTCCTGTCCTGGTAGCGCTTGCCCCCCCGTATGAGTGCGGAGCAATTGAGCTTCACTTGGAAAAACTGGTGGTTAATGCTCCCGTTCCACCCCGGTGCCTTTTTCCCTTGGCATTCTTTTTCTCATTTTACTGAATGTGCTAGAGGAATTGTCTCTGTATTTGTTCTCTGTCCGTGTCCATAACCATGTCCTCTGAATAACTACATCTGGTCAAATCTTCCTGTACCTCCCTTGTACAATTCAGAGGAATTTTTTTTGCCAGCTATTTTGTACATGCAAGTTTTTTATTAGTTTAATTCTAGAAAACACATTTTTAAGATAGGATGGAATCCACCACCCTCTTTTTTCTCTTTTTAGAATTGTATTAAATGGGTTGTCTCAATACAGGGATTGATAGCTATGCTAAAGATCTTGTAAAAACAAGTCATTTTGCAATATGTGTCCATTAATAGTGTTCTACTTATTCCTGTTTCTGACAGCACCATCACCCTTGAGCCACTCTTTTACAATTGTGAAGAACAAATGTCTGTTAGAAACAACATTTTTTTATAATAGGACCCGTAGTATAGCTGCATGTCACAGCAAAATGCCCCAAAATTCAAAGCATGACCCTTGAATCACTTTGGACAATTGTGAAGAACAAATGTCTGTTAGAAACAACATTTTTTTATAATAGGACCTGTAGTATAGCTGCATGTCACAGCAAAATGCCCCAAGAATTCAAAGCATGACCCTTGAGCCACTTTGGACAATTGGTGAAGAACAAATGTCTGTTAGAAAAAAACATTTTTTTTAATAATCGCACCTGTAGTATAGCTGCATGTCACAGCAAAATGCCCCCAAAAATTCAAAGCAGTACCCTTCATCCACCTTGGACAATTGCGAAGAACAACTGTTTTGTTAGAAACAACATTTTTTATAATAGGACCTGTAGTATAGCTGCATGTCACAGCAAAATGCCCCCAAACATTCAAAGCATGACCATTGAGCCACTTTGGACAATTGTGAAGAACAAATGTCTGTTAGAAACAACATTTTTTTTAATAGGACCTGTAGTATAGCTGCATGTCACAGCAAAATGCCCCCAAAAATTCAAAGCATGAACCTTTAGCCACTTTGCACAATTGTGAAGAACAAATGTCTGTTAGAAACAACATTTTTTTTATATAGGCCCTGTAGTATTGCTGCATTTCAAAGCAGCATGACCCAAAAAAATTATAAAAATGACTTCTCCGCCACTGTTAAAAAGTGTGAGGGAGAAATGCCACTTAGAAGCCACATTTCTGTTCCAAAGGACCATGATTATTGCTGTATCTCACAGCAACATGACCTCAAAAAATTGTAAATATGATTTCTCAGCCACTATTAAAAATTGTGAGGGAGAAATGCCACTTAGAAGCCACATTTTTGTTCCAAAGGACCATAATTATAGCTGTATCTCACAGCAACATGACCTCAAAACCATTGACAATGCGAAAAACTTCTAAGGATAAAGTGAGAAAAGGGAAAATACGGTGTTGTCATGAAACCTTGCTGCCCTTTTACAGTCTCCTCACAGCAAAACCAGCAAAATGAACTGTTCGGAAAAGAGAATAAAAATCGCAGTAAGAAATGATCATTTTAAAAAGTATTCAAGACGACCATTTCTGTTTGAAAAGGAATGTGAAGTAGACCGGCAACTAATCGGTGACCTCGGCAATTGGGGCCACTACATCATCAGAGATCCATGCCTGATTCATCTTGATGAAAGTCAAACGATCCACATTATCTGTGGAAAGCCGGATGTGTTTGTCTGTAATGACTCCTCCAGCTGTGCTGACGGTCCGCTCAGATATGACGCTGGCTGCTGGGCAGGACAACATCTCTATGGCGTGGCGAGCGAGCTCGGGCCATTCGTCCATTTTGGATACCCAGAAGTCTATTGGGTCCGGAACACATACAAAAACATCGGTGTTGAGACGCAGATAGTCGTGCACCATGATCTTAAGCTGGTCTCTGTGTTTTGGATGTGTGCCCTGCATTGCATGCGTTGGTGAGGTGGTAAATAAAGATTGCCAGAGGTCACCCATTAGGCTTCTGCCACCTTGCCTGCTGCTGCTGCTGCCGCTACGGCTACTTGGCACTCTACTGCTGTCACGTCACTGATGTTGTTCCACCGTGACATTTGAGGAACGTGAAGCAGACGCAACAGATGTCTCCAGTTGATCAATCAGCAAGGTCTCCTTTTTCCTGCATTTTGCTCTCTATTTGGGTGGGTGAAGGAAAGTGCTGAGTTTTGTTTTGTACCGGGGATCCAGGAGGGGGGCCCACCCAGTACTGTTGTTCATTTTGATGGCCTTAATGTGGGATCATGTTGGAGGAAAGGGAGCATCCAAGCACTCATGTGAGAGATGGAGCCTTGATTTCCCAAGACTCTGGGTCGAGGGGCACTAGCAAACTGATCTTCCTCCTCCGTCTCAAATTCGCGCCAACCTCTTTCCAAGGCAGGGACGTCGGTAACGTCGGTGTCTAGGAATATCTCCTCCTCCTCTTCCTCCGGCACAGCTTCAACACAGCCCTGACTTGCCTGAGATGATGCACCCTGAGAGCTGATGCGCCACCTTGCACTAGTCCTGGACCCCGAACCACTGCCACATGAAGACCGAAGAAATTGTGAAACTGTCGGGCCTTGTGGATTTGACGGAGAGAAAGGCTCCATGTCCGCATCTGTGTCCGTCTCCTCCTTCGTCGCTGGTGGGACCTGATGTATCAGAGTGTCCAACGATCACTCCAGAACTAAGATCACCACAATGCTCATGCTGACAAGGGCATTGTCCGCACTGACCATTTTGGTGGCTTCTTTAAAACTGGCAAGGATGGTGCAGAGCTCTTTCACCTGCCTCCACTCTCGGTGGCTCAACATCCCGAGGTCCGCAACGCTGCTTGACCAGGCCATGTGTCGCTTCGTACTGCGTAATGGCATTGCGCTGCTGCCACAATCGCTGGAGCATGTGGAGGGTGGAATTCCAGTGTGTTGCCACGTCAACAATGAGACGGTTGACGGGGAGGCTGAGCTGACGCTGCAACGCAGCCAGACGGGACGAAGCAGGGTGCGAACGGCGGAAGTGTGAACTTAGACTTCGAGCCTTCCTAAGCAGGCAGTCCAGACCCGGGTAGCTCTTTAGAAATTTCTGGACGACAAGGTTCATGACATGTACAGGCAAGGGATGTGCTCCAGCCTACCGATCTTAAGGGGGCCCGTAGATTTCGCCCCTTATCGCACACCACCTTCCCTGGACAAGGCTCTTGTCACCCAGCCAGCGCTCGGTCTCATTGTGGAGAGCCGTCCACAGCTCCTGACCTGTGTGTGAACGGTCTCCAAGACAGATTAATTTCAACACGGCCTGGTTTCTCTGGGAACGTGATGCCACCAGAGGACCATGGGGGAAAGAACCCTTTCACCATCCCTGCGGTTTTGAAGAGCGTGCGCCGAGCCTGAGAGCCACCCTCACCCCAGAGACATCCACCCAGCTCACCCGTGACCTGTCACAGAGATATAGCGGCCCTTTGGGCCCTGCTTACTAGTCCCTGTGTCGGTGGTCAGATGGACTTTTTCCGGCACAGATGCAGACAACGCGCTTGAAATTTTAGATGACACGTGGCTGCCAGGGGAGGGACGGCTTTTTTGGCAAAGAAATGCCCGCTCGGCATCTGGTATTGGGGGTGGCAAGGGCCCCTGACGTGGCGGAACCCATCTTTGTCCACCAGACGGAAAGGCAACATTTCCAAGGCCAAAAGCCTGGCAATGCCGACATTCAGGCTTTTGGCTTTGGGATTTTTTGGGTTAAAGTGTTTCTTCTGCTCTCAAACCTGGAAGACAGAAGGCTGGGGTGCTAGACTGGCCACTGTACGGCGTGCAGGTCATCAAAAATGGGGGAGGAGAAGGGGTAGGATGGGTCTCTGGTGGTCTGGTGGTACTCGGGCAACGGTGGAGGCTGAAGCGGAGGCTGATCCCTGATCATGACTCTGGAGACATGGGCAGCTGAGGAACGCTTGGGGGTGGCGGAGGGGGAGGAGGCGGAGACAGAGGGTGTGGACAGTGGTTGGGAGGCCGGCGTCGGTCTGGCCTTTTTTGGCCAAGTGTTGCCTCCATTTCAACTCATGCATTCGCTGCATGTGACTAGACATGTTGGTGGTGGTTAACCACCTAAGGTTCTTGCCTCTACTTATTAGTTTATGGCAAAGGCGGCATATGACATCGCTGGGTGAATCAGAGGCTTGTCAAAGAAGGCCCAGGCTTGAGAGGTCCTGGACCTTTTTGACGGCGATAAGCGAGGAGCGGGGTTTGCGCTGACCGTGGCTGGCGGAATCATATCAGCGGACTTCTGCGACCGCCCTCTCCCTTTTTGAGGCGGAAACCCGTACTGACACAAACCATCGTCTTCCCCCTTTTTCCAGTGATGAAGGCTCGCAAGCAAATTCTGATGAAAAGACCACGTTGGATCCGCAAAGTCGTCATCATCTCATCAACACAGGGGACTTTGTCGTCCTGACATTCTGCCCTCCAGGAGCTTCGGGCTACAAGCAAGAGGGATGCAAGGGGTTGCCCACCGCCCGGGATTTTGCCCATTGACCCGCTTCCTTCTCCTCCTCTGTTTGGGATCAGTAATGGCGTCAGATCAGAGAAAAACATCCCCTTTGGCCTCTTGATCTTTTAAATGCCTTCTGACCCCAAACCCCATTTTGGGCATCAAGAGGTCTTCAGAAATGGATTATCCACAGCGGGTTTGACTTTGGGCTCTTCACGTTGACGGAATGCTCATGATGACATTTGTGGCCGTGACTGGGAGGACGAGGAGGTAAGATGCTGGATGCAGGTTGCATTAACCACTGAAGGACAATTGGCGACGCTGTTCGTTACTGAGATTCACAGGGCCCTGACCCCGCGATGACGGCCCGAAGGTCCTGCAAAATGACGATCCCCTGGCATGCGTGTTGTCGCCAGCACTGAAGAAGCACTTCTTCGTACCTTTTACCTCCATGTCCCCACCCCCTCTTTGCTCGCTTACTACCTGAATTTCGCTCCAAAGTTCAGAAATATAAAAATTTTAGAAGGTATGGAAGAGTTTTGGAAAGTCTCTTATTAAAAGACGGAAAATCACAGTTTCTAAAATCCTAAAATCAAACAAAATTGTGGATTAAAATTTAACTGCAAAGTAGATCAATAAAACAAAGTGGCCGCGCCAAGGGAAAAAATGTATCTGAAATGTATTCGGATAATAAAAGGTTTTTTTGGCCCCTATCAATTCACCGTGGGATACAAATTGCTGTATTCACATTTAAGTGAAAGGGTGCCTCAATGAACAAAGTTGTATCCCCCCCGGGAAAAAAAACACTATCTGTAATTTTTCGGATAAAAAAGGTATTTTTTGACATTTAATTCACCTGTGGTGCTACAAAAATTGCTGTATTAATTTAAGGCAAGGTGCCTCAATAAACCAAAGTGTAGTCGCAAAGTGAAAAAAAAAGTATCAAAATGTATTCGGATAATAAAAGATATTTTTGGCACCTTTCAATCCCTTGGTGCTAAAAAATTGCTATATTCACTTTTAATTTGCAAGGGGCCTCAATGAACAAAGCGTGTGCGAAAAAAGTAAAAAAAACAGATCTGAATGTATTGGAAAAAAAAAAGGGTATTTTTGGCACCTTTAAATTCACCGGGTGCTAAAAATTGCTGTATTCACATTTAAGGAAAGGGGTCCCTCAATGAACAAGCTGTAGTGCGAAAAGTGAAAAACACGTTTTAATGTATTCGGAAAAAAAAAGGTATTTTTGGAAACCCTATCAACCTGTGCTGACACAAAATTGTGGAAATTTAACTGAAGGTGGCTAAATCAACAAAGCGGGAATGGGCAAATTAAAAAAGAAACCTATTAAATGTATACGATAATAAAAGTGGGTTTTGCACCTAACAAGAACCCCGCGTTACTAGAAAAGATGTGTATCCTATATAAGTTCAGGTGCCCAATATCCCGGGAAAAATTTTAATAGAAACTGTTAAAATAAAGCATTGCAGTGCAATGTCCCACCTAAGTCTTTGGTGAATTTATCCGTTTCTTTATAGAGCTTGGGGTGTTCGCCCGCAGGGGCCCCCCCGTCCCCCCCGTGACTTTTAAATGGTAGTGCTCCTTTAAAAATTTTCTACCTAACTAAATAAAATCTTTCCCAAACTTATCTAACAAGTTGTAAGGATAACAGTAACGTAGAGCTTTCACTGTGAAAAAAAGAATAATTTTCAGAGCTGGTTTTGGGCCCCGGGAGAGCGCACTCCTACGCTAGAACCTGAGGACATGATAGAACAGGAAGGGCTGTTCTATGTAAAACGGGCGTGATTTTCAGCCAATCACAACCCCTAAATCCCCGTCATGATGCCAACACATCTCACCCGCCTATCTGAAGTGATTTCTGGCCGCCAAAATGACAGGAAGCGCCGAAAATGGCGCGATTTAATAGAGGATGCACAGATTTTAAACCTAAATTATCCAATGATCTAAAAATTTTGATCAACATAAAAACTGTGCCGATTTCAACTTTGTTGATAATAATCGCTCAACACTATTTCAGATAGGTGTTTTTTTCACTTTGGTGCGGCCCAGTTTTGTTCATAGAGCCACCTTGCATTTAAATTTGAATACAGCAATTTTGTAGTCACCGCAGGTGTATTGATAGGTGCAAAAAATACCTTTTTTTATCCGTATACATTTCAGATAGGTGTTTTTTTCACTTTGGCGCAGGCCAGCTTTGTTCATAGAGCCACCTTGCACTTAAATTTGAATACAGCAATTTTGTCGTCACCGCAGGTGTATTGATAGGTGCAAAAAATACCTTTTATTATCCGTATACATTTCAGATAGGTGTTTTTTTCACTTTGGCGCAGGCCAGCTTTGTTCATAGAGCCACCTTGCACTTAAATTTGAATACAGCAAATTTGTAGTCACCGCAGGTGTATTTATAGGTGCAAAAAACGCCTTTTATTATCCATATACATTTCAAATAGGTGTTTTTTTCACTTTGGTGCGGCCCAGTTTTGTTCATAGAGCCACCTTGCATTTCAATTTAATACTGCAATTTTGTAGTCACCGCAGGTGTATTTATACGTGCAAAAGATGCCTTTTATTATCTGTATACATTTCAATTAGGTGTTTTTTTTTCACTTTGGGGCGGCCCAGTTTTGTTCATAGAGCCACCTTGCATTTAAATTTAATACAGCAATTTTGTAGTCACCGCAGGTGTATTAATAGGTGCAAAAAATTCCTTTTATTATCCGTATACATTTCAGATAGGTGTTTTTTTCACTTTGGCGCAGGCCAGCTTTGTTCATAGAGCCACCTTGCACTTAAATTTGAATACAGCAATTTTGTCGTCACCGCAGGTGTATTTATAGGTGCAAAAAACGCCTTTTATTATCCGTATACATTTCAAATAGGTGTTTTTTTCACTTTGGTGCGGCCCAGTTTTGTTCATAGAGCCACCTTGCATTTAAATTTAATACAGCAATTTTGTAGTCACCGCAGGTGTATTTATAGGTGCAAAAAACGCCTTTTATTATCCGTATACATTTCAAATAGGTGTTTTTTTTTCACTTTGGTGCGGCCCAGTTTTGTTCATAGAGCCACCTTGCATTTAAATTTAATACAGCAATTTTGTAGTCACCGCAGGTGTATTTATAGGTGCAAAAAACGCCTTTTATTATCCGTATACATTTCAAATAGGTGTTTTTTTCACTTTGGTGCGGCCCAGTTTTGTTCATAGAGCCACCTTGCACTTAAATTTGAATACAGCAATTTTGTAGTCACCGCAGGTGTATTTATAGGTGCAAAAACTCCGTTTGTTATCCGTATAATTTCTAAACAGCTGTATTGCACGTGGTGCGGCCCTAGATTTTTTTCAAATAGCCACCCTGTATGACAATTCTGATAGAAAAATTCTCTAGTAACCGTTCTCGTTTGTCATTGCTCCAAAAAACACAATTTCTCATCCGTGTAACTTCTGAATAGTCTTATTGCGCTCGGTGTATCTCAGTTTGGCGCAGATAGCGCACTTGTATGATATTTTGTTGAAAACTTTCAATTCCTAGTCCTACTGGGCAGTTGTAAATCCCTGGGAAAGAAGGAAGAACACTGTTGATTTTGTCTTACGGTTCTTCCACCAGACCGCATTTCACAGGTATTCGCAAGAAACATTTCAGTTTCTAATCCTAGTTGGCTGTAGGAAATTAGAGGGATTTAAGAATAGCTGTGATTTGCCGTCTTTCATAAGAGACTGTCAAAAACTCTTCCATACCTTTTTAAAAATTATATCTTTCTGAACAGGGAGCGAAATGCAGGTGGTAAGCGAGCAAAGAGGGGGGTAGGACATGGAGGTAGAGGTACGAGAGAAGGTGCTCCTTCCAGTGCTGGCGACAACACGCATGGCAGCGGATCGATGGTCATCGCTGGGTCAGGGCCCTGTGAATCTCAGTAACGAACAGCGTCGCCAATCTGTTCTTCAGTGGTTAATGCAACTTGCATCCAGCAGTCTTACCTCCTCGTCCTCCCAGTCACGGCCACAAATGTCGTCATCAGCATCATCAGCATCCGTCCAACATGAAGCAAAGGCAGCCCAAATGTCAACTCGTGTACCCACCACTGTGGATAATCCATTTTCTGAAGACCTCTTTGATGACAAAATGCGGTTGGGGTCAGAAGGCATTTCCAAAGACCAAGAGGCCAAAGAGGATTATTTTGTCTGCTCTGACGCCCAGTTACTGATGCCATCAGAGGAGGAGAAGGAAGCCGGTCAATCGGCAAAATTCCCGGGCGGTCGGCAACGCCTTGCAGTATCTCTTGCTTGTAGCCCGCAGCTCGTGGATGCAGAATGTCAGGACGACAAAGTCACCTGTGTTGATGATGATTATGACTTTGCGGATCCATCGTGGTCTTTTCCGCAGAATTTGCTTGCGAGCGCTTCATCACTGGACGAGGAGGAAGACGATGGGGTAGTGTCAATCCGGGTCCCGCCTCAAAAAGGGAGAGGGCAGTCGCAGAATTCCGCTGAGATGATTCCGCCAGCCATGGTCAGCCGAAACCCCGCTCCTCGCTTATCGCCGTCAAAAAGATCCAGGACCTCTCAAGCCTGGGCCTTCTTTGAGCAAGCCTCTGATTCACCCAGCGATGTCATATGCTGCCTTTGCCATAAACGCATCAGTAGAGGCAAGAATTTAGGTGTTTAACCACCACCAACATGTCTAGTCACATGCAGCGAATGCATGAGTTGATATGGAGGGAACACTTGGCCAAAAAAGGCCACACCTCTGCCGGGCTTCCAACCACTGTCACACCCTCTGTCTCCGCCTCCTCCTCTGCCACCACCAAGCGTTCCTCAGCTGCCCATGTCTCTCAGAGTCATGATCAGGGATCAGCCTCCGCTTCAGCCTCCACCGGCGGCCAGCAAATCAGATTACAGAATAGAGCAGGGTGAGATGTGTGTGCGACGTCATGACTGGGATGTGTATGGTTGCGATTGGCTGGAAAAATCATATGACCTCATTTTACATAGAACAGCGTTTCCTGTTTCAGCCTCAGTGTCTCTCAGCGTCTCAAAGGGATAGGACCTGCGATCTGCCTGTGGCCAAACAGCTCAGCGAAATTAGTCTATTTCTGCAAAGAGAAACCTCTACTATTAGCTGTGATCCTTCCAATTTAGTTATATTAGAGATTTGAAGATTTTATGTAGTTAGCTAGAGAATTTTAAAGCAGCATCTACCGCTGTAAATTCACGGCGGGGAGGGCGGGGGGGGGGGCCCGCGGGCGAACACAGACAAGCTCTATCTATAAAGAACACTGGATTAAGTTCACCAAGACTTAGTGTAGACATTGTAGTGGAATATCTTTATTATTAACAGTTTGCTATTGAAATATTTCCTGGATATTGGGCAGCCTGAACTTATATTGGATACACATCATTTCTAGTAACTGCATGTCTCTTTGTTAGGTGCAAAACTCCACTTTTATTATCAGTATACATTTCAGATATGTGTTCATTTTAATTTTACCCATTACACCTGTGACTGTTAATATATACACCTTGCAGTTAAATTACAATCCAACAATCTTGTAGTCAGCACAGGTTGTTTGTTGCCAAAAATACCGTGTATCATACGAAAACATAACAGTTACGTGTTTTTTGACTTTTGCACACCCAGGTTTGTTCATTGACGCAGCATCCACGTAAATCTTAAAACAGCAATTCTATATTCACCACAGGTGAATTGAAAGGTGCAAAAAATACCGTTTATTATACCAAAACATAACAGTTACGTGTTTTTTGACTTTTGTACACCCAGCATTGTTCATTGACGCAGCATCTACGTAAATCTTAAAACAGCAATTCTATATTCACCACAGGTGAATTGAAAGGTGCAAAAAATACCGTGTATTATACGAAAACATAACAGATACGTGTTTTTTGACTTTTGCGCACCCAGCTTTGTTCATTGACGCAGCATCCACGTAAATCTTAAAACAGCAATTCTATAGTCACCACAGGTGAATTGAAAGGTGCAAAAAATACCGTGTATTATACGAAAACATAACAGATACGTGTTTTTTTACTTTTGCGCACCCAGATTTGTTCATTGACTCAGCATCCACGTAAATCTTAAAACAGCAATTCTATAGTCACCACAGGTGAATTGAAAGGTTCTGTGACTTTTATAACCTAAGTGTGTTGCCTAAGATGTAGCATGTATCCATTTGACTGTTGTGGATGTTAATTTCAGCTTCTCCAGCCTTGTTTGGGTGTAATAATGAAGGTGTTGTTGCTCTCCCATAGACTTTAATGGTAATCGCTCATAATCGATGCTCACTATCAAAAAACCTTATCGATAGCGGCCGACTATCGACTATCGATCGATCTCGATAGCCAACGCAATCGCTCAACACTAGTCATTACAGACAAACGCATCCGGCTTTCCACAGATAATGTGGATCGTTTGACTTTCATCAAGATGAATCAGGCATGTATCTCTGATGATGTTGTGGCCCCAATTGCAGAGGTCACCGATTAGTTGCCGGTCTACTTCACATTCCTCTTCAAACAGAAATGGTCCTCTTGAAAACTTTTTTTAAAATGATCATTTCTTACTGCAATTTTTATTCTCAGTTCCCAAAAGTTCATTTTGCTGGTTTTGCTGTGAGGAGACTGTAAAAGACACCAAGGTTTCAAGACAAAACCGTATTCCATTTACTCACTTCAACTTTAGAATTTTTCGCATTGTCAATGGTTTTGAGGTCATTTTGCTGTGAGATACAGCTATAACCATGGTCCTTTGGAACAGAAATGTGGCTTTTAATGTGCATTTCTCCCCCACAATTTTTAACAGTGGCTGAGAAGTCATTTTTATAATTTTTGGGGGTCATGGTGCTGTGAGATACAGCTACAATCATGGTCCTTTGGAACAGAAATGTGGCTTCTAAGTGGCACTTCTCCCTCACAATTTTTAACAGTGGCTGAGAAGTAATTTTTATAATTTTTTGGGTCATGCTGCTTTGAAATGCAGCAATACTACAGGTTCTATTCTAAAAAAATGTTGTTTCTAACAGACATTTGTTCTTCACAATTGTCAAAAGTGGCTCAAGCGTCATGTTTTGATTTTTTGGGGGCATTTTGCTGTGAAATGCAGCTATACTACAGGTTCTATTCTAAAAGATTTGGTTTGTAACAGACATTTGTTCTTCACAATTGTCAAAAGTGGCTCAAGGGTGATGGTGCTGTCAAAGACAGGAATAGGTAGGACACTGTTAATGGACACATATTGCAAAATGACTTGTTTTTGCAAGATCTTTAAATAGCTAGCAATTCCTGTAGTGAGACAACCCATTTAATACAATAAAAAAAAGAGAAACAAAGATGTGGTGGGATTCCATCCTATTTTAAAAATGTGTTTTCTAGAATCAAACTACTAAAAAACTTGATTGTACAAAATATTCTTCTGAATTGTACAAGGGAGGTACAGGAAGACTTGAACATATGTAGGTTACCCAGGACAGGTATAGTCAATGTCTAGTTCAACTAAAATGGTGCTTAAAAGACTCCTTTTTCCGGCACTTTTTTAATCTGTGGGTCAGACAGGTTTAATGGTCATACTGCGGTCCAGTACAGGTATAGTCAATGTCCAGTTCAACTAAAATGTTGGTTAAAAGATTCCTATTTCCGGCACTTTTTTAATCTGGGGGTCATGCAGGTTTGGGGCTCATGGTGTGGCCCAGGACAGGGATAGTCTATGTCCAGTGAAACTAAAATGGTTGTTGAAAGACTCCTTTTTCCGGCACTTTTTAATCTGAGGGTCAGACAGGTGTAATGGTCCTATGGCGTTCCAGTACAGGTATAGTCAATGTCCAGTTCAACTAAAATGGTGGTTCAAAGACTCCTTTTCCTAGCACTTTTTAATCTGTGCGTCAGACAGGTTTAATGGTCATACTGCGGTACAGGACAGATATAGTTAATGTCCAGTTCAACTAAAATGGTGCTTAAAAGACTCCTTTTTCCGGCACTTTTTTAATCTGTGGGTCAGACAGGTTTAATGGTCATACTGCTGTCCAGTACAGGTATAGTCAATGTCCAGTTCAACTTAAATGGTGGTTCAAAGACTTCTTTTCCCAGCACTTTTTAATCTGGGGGTCATGCGGGTTTGGGGCTCATGCTGTGGCCCAGGACAGATATAGTCAATGTCCAGTTCAACTAAAATGGTGGTTGAAAGTCTCCTTTTTCCGGCACTTTTTAAATTTGTGGGTCATGCAGGTTTGAGGCTCATGCTGTGGCCCAGGACAGATATAGTCAATGTCCAGTTCAACTAAAATGGTGGTTCAAAGACTCCTTTTCCCAGCACTTTTTAATCTGTGGGTCAGACAGGTTTAATGGTCATACTGCGGTACAGGACAGATACAGTTAATCAGTTAATGTCCAGTTCAATTAAAATAGTGGTTCAAAGACTCCTTTTTCCGTCACTTTTTAATCTGTGGATCAGACAGGTTTAATGGTCATACTGCGGTCCAGTACAGGTATAGTCAATGTCCACTTCAACTAAAATGGTGGTTCAAAGACTCCTTTTCACAGCACTTTTTAATCTGTGGGTCAGACAGGTTTAATGGTCATACTGCGGTACAGGACAGATATAGTTAATGTCCAGTTCAACTAAAATGGTGGTTAAAAGACTTCTTTTTCCGGCACTTTTTTAATCTGTGGGTCAGACAGGTTTAATGGTCATACTGCGGTCCAGTACAGGTATAGTCAATGTCCAGTTCAACTAAAATGGTGGTTAAAAGACTCCTTTTTCCGCCACTTTTTAAATTTGTGCGTCATGCAGGTTTGGGGCTCATGCTGTGGCCCAGGACAGCTATAGTCAATGTCCAGTTCAACTAAAATGGTGGTTCAAAGACTCCTTTTTCCGGCACTTTTTAAATTTGGGAGTCATGCAGGTTTGGGGCTCATGCTGTGGCCCAGGACAGATATAGTCTTTGTCCAGTTCTACTAAAATGGTGTTTTAAAGACTCCTTTTTCCGGCACTTTTTATCTGGGTCATGCAGGTTTGGGGCTCATGCTGCGTTCTAGGACAGGGATATTCAATGTCCAGTTCAAGTAAAATGAAGGTTCAAATAATACTGCCTTCTGGCACTTTTTAATTTGTGGGTCATGCAGGTTTAAGGGTCATGCTGTGGTATAGACAGGGATAGTGAATGGTGTGTGACTTTTTTTCTGTGGCTTTTATAACTAAGTGTGTTGCTAGATATGCACATATCCATTTGACTGTTGTGGTTGTTAATTCCAGCTTCTCCAGCCCTGTTTGGGTGTAATAATGAAGGTGTTGTTCCTCTCCTATAGACTTTAATGGTCATCGGCGATAATCTATTATCGACTATCGGAAATCGTCTTGATAATTGCCAATATCGACTATCGAGCCGATGACGATAGTCAACGTAGTCGCTCATCACTATTTATGACTATTTTCATGAAAACGTACAAATCACATTACAAAACACATTAAAACATCACACATTCACAGAAGTATTACAGTAATTTTCCATACAAAAGATACATCAGGTACAATATTATTATTATTATTATTATTATTATTATTATTATTATTTATTTTAGAGCGCCATTGATTCCAGGGCGTTGTACATTCAAGAGGGTTACAAACATAACATAAGTCAAACAAGTTCAATGCTAACAGTATGTGACAATCAACTGGCAGAGAGGGAAAGAGAACCCTGCCCGTGACGGCTTACAGTCTACAAGGAAGGGGGAAAGAGACAGAAGGTGGGGGCAGACATGTTTGTGGAGGGTGGAGTGACAGAAGGGGTACTATAGTTTATAGGCTATTCTGAAAAGATGGGCTTTCAGGTTGCTTTTGAAGCTGGTGAAAGTGGAAGAGAGTCTGATGTGTTGGGGAAGTGAGTTCCAGAGTGTGGGGGAAGCACGGGAGAAGTCTTGGAGACAGTTGTGTGAGGAGCTGATAAGGGAAGAGCAGAGAAGAAGGTCCTGTGAGGAGTGGAGATTGCCTGAGGGGGAGTATCTGGAGATTAAGGCAGAGATGTATAAAGGGGAGAGGTTATGGAGAGCTTTGTAGGTCATGGTTAGTAACTTGAAATGAATTCGATGGGCGATGGGTAGCCAGTGAAGGGATTGGCAGAGGGGAGAGGGAGGGGAGTAGCGAGGAGAGAGGTGGATAAGATGGGCAGCAGAGTTGAGGATGGATTGAAGGGGAGCAAGAGTGCAAGACGGGAGGCCACAGAGAAGGAAGTTGCAGTAGTCTAGGCGGGAGATGACGAGGGCATGGACCAGCATTTTTGTAGTGACAGGGTTAAGGAATGAGCGGATAGTCATTCACACAGTTTGCGCTGTAATCCAGTTACTCCAAACCATCGAATATCGCTTGGGGATACCCTAGGCAGCATAAGTGGTCTTATACCTAGGTAGTTCCGTATTTACTAGCTGTTTCCAGTGTTCTAATGTAGGGACTTTGGGAGGCTTCCAAATCAGAAGAATGGTTTTTCTAGCATAAAAAAGCAGAAGTAGATAAAAAGTGTGTTCTGTTTTGCTGGGGACAAGGTCTTCCACTATGCCCAAGAGGCTGTTGTCAGGCGAACATACGTTGCGGAAACCCAGTCTTAGATTTAAAAAATTGTGAATCTCTCCCCAATAGTTCTGCAAGACCGGGCAGTCCCACACCATGTGGATAAACGTGCCTTTCTCCTCACCACATCTAGTGCAAACAGCAGAAGGTAAACAATGCATTTGATAAAGTCTAACTGGTGTGAAACAGACCTTATGCAGCCATTTGATTTGGATTAGTTGATCTCTGGCACTTAGATTGACAGGAGGATTTTAATTCGCAAAGCGCCTCATTAGGTAGGGATGGAATATCTCATTGCCATTTCACAAAGGAGGTCGCCAAGGGGGAGGTTTGGTAACCCATGATGGCTTTATATATAGAGGAAACCGGTTTACGGAGGACCTTTTTCCTCAGGACCGCCTCCAGATGTCCACATTCAAGTTGGACCTGCGTCACACCAAATTGCGTCATACACGCGTGCCTCAGTTGCAAGTAGCTAAAAAAGGACCCCCTTGGTAAATTAAACTGAAGTTGCATTTCTGCAAAGGTCAGGAAATTACCCTCCTCATACAATTGGGTAACGTATCTCACTCCCCGGCTCGCCCAGAACCTGTACTCTGGAACTCTACTAGTTCTGGCAATTTCTTGTTGTACCACAAAGGAATAATGGGGGACCAGGCATCAGTTTCATCCTTATGGCCATGAAGTTTAATAAAGATTTTCCAAGAGTGCACCGCTGCTCTCATTAGTGATGTGTAGCAATATTGCACACAGTTACCCTCTCTTTATGGCAAATTTGAAAGCCCCTCAAAAGACCCCACCAAATCCGCCTCTAAAGTAATAGAGGGATTGTTCTCACTATCTCAAAACCATTGGAAGATATGTGTGAGTTGGACGGCCACATAGTAGATATATAAGTCTGGAAAAGCAAGTCCACCTTAAGGGCAGCCCTATTCAGACGTGGGGCAGCACCTCCCCACAAAAAGGAAAAAAACAATTTGTCTTGTAGCACAAAGTGGGGCTTAGGGAGGATAACCGGCGCTGCACGGTACAGATACAAAAGCTTAGGTAACATCACCATTTTTATTATATTTACTCTCCCAGTGAGAGAAAATGGAAGACCGGCCCACGCCTTCAGCATCAATTCCACCTGCCACACCACCGGTTGAATGTTTAGCTCGTTAAACTTACAAATATTTTTATGTATTACAATCCCTAGATATTTGAAGTGTGTAACTACCTGCAATTTAGATACGGGGGTCACTGAAGGCAGGTCAATATTGTCCAGTGGAAACAGTGTACCCCTGCCTTGTGTCTCTCTCAAGTGGGAAGGGCTCCGACAGTTGTCCGTTCACCCTAACTCTCGCTGTGGGTTGTAAGTATAATAGACATATCCATTTAATAAAGGTGGACTGGAATCCTATCCGGGATAGAAATGCCCACATAAATGTCCATTCAACGGAATCAAACGCCTTTTCATTGTCTAAGGCAGTGATCACTCTCTTTCCCACGCTATCATGAGTCACCTGTAGATTAGTATACCATCTTCTAAGATTGATCTCAGTTGTTATACCTGGCACAAATCCCGACTGATCCGCCCCAACGAGTGATAGGATCACACCAGTAAGTCGTATAGCTAACTCTTTAGCTAGAACTTTGGCATCTAAATTAAGTAATGAGATCGGTCTATGAGAACCACATTGGTCAGGAGGCCTGCCTGGTTTGTGGATTATTGTGATCACTCCCTCAGAGAAAGAAGTTGGTAGCGAATCCTCCATGCCTACCGCTGCGAACAGCTTCTCCAGTCTACTTCCCCACTGTTCCACATCTCTTTTGTACCACTCGGCTGGAAAGCCGTCAGGCCCAGGTGTCTTGTATGTCGCCAGTCTCCCTATCGCCCTACGACTCTAACCCATATGTCTTCCGCCAGTCCCTCTTCTTCTTCCCCAGTCAGTGCTGGTAATTCCAGGTGGCCAATAAAATGTCTATTTCCCTATCCGTAACTTGTAACATGGAGGCGTACAGCTCTCTAAAATAAAGGGCAAATTGCTC
>JAODAL010061005.1:0-20575 GCA_025379985.1 Phyllomedusa bahiana | reverse complement strand
ATTTTTTTCCCACCTGCACATAATTGAAGGGGGGGGAACTAGCAGTTCCTAAAACTGATGTACTTTTAAGGCACTGTGATGGCGTCGGCTTAGGGGTTGTGCACAGGACATAATTTACATATTATACAGCTGACATATGACTGAGTTGCCATGGTCAATGGCTACCATGGCATCTAAGAAGTGTGGCAGAGGAAGGGAGATCCCTCTGACAGCCCATTGCCCATTCCTCATGGTTTCAAGGTGCTGATGAGTTGCAGCAGTAAATACATGCCTCCAGGTCAGTCATCTTACTACACTTATTAAGCCTTTGCAGAAAGCAATACCCTGACAAGCATTATACACTACAATACCAAAGTATTTCAGTTTATTATAGAAGTGATCAAGCTACAACATGCTCAAGTCACTGGAAATGTAAAAAAATTGAGAAAAAAAAATCTGTAATGACTTAAAGTAAACAACTTTTATGTTTTTTAACCCTCACAGTGAATAGCATAAGGCTATATTCACACAGCAATTATTGGGACATATCTCACCCCGTAATTCGCGCCGTACTGCGCTAAATACGGGGCGAGATACGTCCCAATAATTACGGTAATCCACAGTTCTCATAGAGAACTATGGATTACGTCTCCTCTCCCCGCTCGGACAATACGCGGAGCGGGGAGAGAAGTGACATGTTAATTGTTCATGGCGTATACGCGCCGTAAATATTGAATGTCTATGGGGCTGGCTTACTGCCGACCCCCTGTCCCGCCCCCGCTCCCGAGCACATGGCATAATTGCTGTCAAAATACATCCCCGCAATTACACTGTGTGAACATAGCCTAAAAAAAGCAAAGAAGCCAAAATTGCTGTTTATGTTTATCCTACCACAGAAAACCAAAATATAGTATGTTCCACAGATTAGTACCAAAATTTACTTTACTGCAAGAGTTTTTGTCAGGAGCTTTACAGTTACTCTGTAAAGTAGTGGATGGCATTGTACTAGTCCAGTAAATCTGTGTGGTTTATGCAGATGACAGATTTATTGGTGTGGGCATGCTGGGTGTTGCATTGCAGTGACACTTGGAAATCAGACCACAGAAACACAGTATCGGATCTTCGGGCTTTCTCACGCTAAATTACTTAAGGACTTACACTTTTTGCTTGCACATTGGGTATACACAGATTTGGAAATTTAAAATCAACGGGGTTCATTTTTCCTGTCCTTCACACTTCAACAAAAAGAAAAACCTTTTTTAACTCACATGTAGTGGTCTCTCCCCACCCGACTACCGTGAACCCCCCTTTTCCAGGAGAAGGATTCTCCCCCAACCCCTTGTTGCTAACCTTCTTCCAGTCAGCATGCGTCTGTATTGGGTACTTCTTATATTCCCCAGCTGTCAAGATCCAAGCCTCTCTAGGACCTAAACTCCACTAGGCCGCAGCAGTGGTCACCTCCATATTCCTCTTATTTACTCTTCTTCTCTCTCTTCGCACCTAATTCTCCATCTTTGGGTTTTTTTATTCCTCTACTTTCCATGTTTTCCCTTTAATTCATTCTTTGAGTCTAAGGAGCTTTTTCGGGTTACTCCCCCCTTCACAAACGCCCCCAAACCGCCAAGTGGGTAAATGAGACCCCTTTTAGCTGGGAACAAACTGTCAAACGATTACTGGGCAAACTGCCCCCCAAACTGTCACCTTGGGGGGGACTCCAGAGGGTTTTCGGCCCCCCCTTTTTAACTGAAAAAACCTCAGCCCCTTCCTTTCCCCTCACACCGTTTGGGGCTGCAGGCCCAGCAAACTTTTACCTCTGTTTTCCCCAGTGGATTACCCCTTCCCCAACCTCCAAGAAAAATACACACATATACATATGTAGGAATTACTTCACTTGGTTGCAGGGAATAGTCCAATTCCCTACAACGCCAATGGACAGGATTACACAGAAATGCAGGACACACACACATAGCTTCGTAATTTAAAAAAATTTTAATATAAAAAATATATATATTATAAAAAAATATAATATATATATATAATATATATTATATATATATTGTGGCAAGAACTTTGGGGCAGTTGCAGGGTTTCTGCCACTGGGTTGGCATACAGCAGGAGACCGCTCAGACTCCACAAGCCTGGCTTCTTGGGGGGAAGGCAACCATTTGCATCATAACCCAGTTTTCGACACAGGAGTTAGTATGGCTGCTCTGTGGGTAGGATGGGTTCCTTTCCTGGGGCGGTCATAGCGTTGGTGGGAGGCCATCCCCACGTTCCAGGGCCCGGGTTTTTTCCAGTCCCTGGATGGCAGAAACCATTTCCTTAGTGGTTAAGGGGCAAGGTCTCACCCGGAGTACTGATAGCAAAAGGGGCTGGGGAGAGGCCTGGCCCCCCCGAAGGGTTGACCAACAGGGCTGCCGTCAGAAAGCCCAAACCAGCAGAGACGGTAAACGGGGGTTTTGGCCTTGCGGGCCAAATCCACAGGTAGTGAGGGGGCCTATTTCATGTATAGATGGCCAGAAAAGGCAAGGATTTTTCTTTTAAAATTTTGGGGTTTTAGTAATGGGGTGCCTCAATAAAGCGGCTAGGGCCCGTTTGAAACATTCCCCGTTTTAAAGATTTTGTTCCAAGATCTTTCTACCAAGGACGGCGATCCCAAAAAGTCAAGCGAGAAACCCCCCAAAATGGCGTCTCAGAGCTAAGTGGCAGCTTACAATTGGTGGAGGATGCGGGCATAAGGCACGAACTTGGCAAGATTGGCGCAGTGGCGCAAAAGGTCGGCACAAAACGGGATGCCTGAAGTGGCATGGACTGGGCGTAATTTTTGCTGGTATATACTGCATAGTTTTGGTGCTGCAGTGCAAAGTGAAGTCTTGCTGCAGCAAGATTGAAAGGGCCAGATGCCTGATTGTGAGACAGAGCTTATTAGAGACTGTGAGAAACACACTCGCAAATAGGCTGCATCCTGTGGTGTGAAAGGACTGTGCTGGTGCCTGAAATTTTTTCCGTTTCACCATGGAGAAGCTGCTCGCCCAGCTGATGCAGGCCATGAAGGAGTCTGAGCAGCTGACTGCCATCATGAGGAAGAAGAGTGAGAAGCTCCAAGCAAAGTTCAAGGCAGACCATGAGGTGATAAAAGCCATTATGAACCCTATTCCACACTCTGAGAAAGGTGGACTCACCACAATACAGGCAGCTTTGCAGGCTGGAGGTGCAGAGTCCAAGCAGAAAAAAACGGATGCCAACCAGCACTAGTGGTGTGACGGATACCTACAGGTGGACATGTGCATAAGGGGATGACCCGTGGCAAGGAGGCCGCTTCAGGAGAGATAGAGCTGCTGAGGGACCTGCATGCTGCCGTTGCCAGGGGCAACCATCTGGATCAGTTTGAGCCTATCAGCGTCCAGCAGGAGGAGCTATGTTGGAGGTGCCACAGAGCAACGGGATGTGCACCTGACTGCCCTCTCAGGAGGAGGCCAAAGATGAGGCAGCTGCAAGCCCTGGAGTTCCAGGTGGGTGGAGCCCTACCCATGGCGGACCTGGATAGTCAGCAGGAGAAGTCGAGACTGCACCCAGATGCCATACCCGGTGTGAAGACCCATCATGGACCTGGTAAGACTGCTCCAGTGGGGTGTATTGCGGGTGACAATTGTGTTGTGACTGCCAGGCATGGGTTCTGTGACAACCAGGGTGGATCAAGCAGAGGCACATGCCTGTGCAGGAAAAGAGTGCTGAGAGCAGCAGGACTCTGAACTGTGGATTTAGTGTCTGCCATGCTGCAGTACTTGTGGGGAATGATGATGTTTTTACCTCATGTCTTCTAAAACTGCCTGTGATCCATAATACGGTCACGCAGCCTAAGCAGGAGGATGTTAGCTGTGTGACAGAGTTAGCTCCAGTCAGGGCCGTCTTAACAGCATCATGGGCCCCTGGGCAGAGCTGTGCACTGGGCCCCCCAACCAACATTTATCAATATTATCTAAGGGTATGTTCACACAGTGTAATTGCGGGGTGCATTTTCCGGCGATTTGCACTTTAATACAGCCGAAATGCTGATTGGCTGCTATGAGTTCTGATTGGCTGCTATTGGCAACAAAAACAGACTATTAGGCCTCGTTCACACGGCTTATTTGTCCGCGGATTGGCGCGGTACTCCGCGCCGGATTTGCGCTGCAGTACGGCGCCAATCCGTCGGGGTTAATTTACGGTAATCCACTGCTCTCAAAAGAGAACAGTGGATTCCGTCGCTCCTCCCTGCTCGGCGAATCCGCCGCGGGGGGAGAAAGTGACATGCCCTTTTTTTAGGGCGCGTAACGCGCTGTAGAAAAATAAACAGTCTATAAACCGGGGAGCGGCCCCCCCCCCCGCCCCGCCCCTTATTCACCCCGGTTTTTCGAGCACAATCCGGCTCACAAATCCGCCGTGAAAAACCGTGTGAACACGGCCTTAGACTGTTTTGATGAGTAAAGGGCCCTTTAAAGTTTAAACCCCCAAAAAATAAATAAACCAGCTTTATGGGGACCTGAAATTATCCCGGGAAATTTGGGATTTTTTGGGGAGTATTTGATTTTACATGTTAACAAACCCGCATAATTTTTTAAAAAAAAACAATTTAACATGAACAGAAAAAGTGTTTTTCTGCTTTTGGGTTTTTTTTAAAATTTAATTTTTTTTTAACACCATTTACATTAAAACCCCAACAAATAACCTGCTAGAAAAAATTTCCCTAAAGGTTATTACGGCCCGTGTAATGCCGAATATTTGTACTTTTTGCAAAATGTAAGGCACAACTTTTTTTTTTTTGTACATTTTAAAAGGTTTTTTTTTTTTTTAATTTCCCTTTAAAGGGGGAAAACCTATCAAAGCCTCTGACCCTTCGACATTTAACCCTTTTATTTGCTGATTCCATGGCGAAACCAAAATCAGGGGGAAAATTTCCCCGGGCCCCCATTGGGTAAACCGGGCCCCCTTTTTCCCCAATGGAGCATGGGGGAAACTATACATTCCCCCTTTGGGCCCCTAGATTACCCCGGGCTGTCTGTATCCAAACCTACGTCGGGGAACACGGTGTTTTACCCCAAACAAAAAGACTATGCCCTTTCTACACATATTTGAAAACCTATTAGTAAAACCAGGAGTATACAAGTTTAATTTAATTTGCATCCAGGAGAAAACAGGACTGAAATGAAAGGGGGCCCAATAGGAGTGTAATGTTTTAAACGCATACAAGAGAAATCCCGGGAAATTTGTAATGTAATTTCCCACATACAAAAGTTTTACGGAGTTTTTCAGGGGTTGCCCGCGACCCCCCCCCCCGGTTTGCGCGGCACACCCCGTGGTAAACCGTAAGAGCGGGAAACCGGGCCGCCCCGCATACGGGGGGTGGGCGCCTCACCCGGCCCCCCGTTGCCCCCCCACCCCCCTATTTTCCCGGGCCCTTTTCCGCGCCCTTTTTTGCGGTTCCAAAAGCCCCCCCGGGGGCGGCTTTTCCCCGACATCTAAGGCGCGCGCGCGCCGGCCAAATTAAGTTTAAAAGGGCCAGTGTACCGGTAATTGGCTATTGCCGGTCACGCCCTTATTTAAGCCCCCCCCCTTTCCTGGGGCCTTTTCCCAAATCTTTAGTGCCTTTGGGTTGGGCCTTAGAAAAACGTTCAAAAGCCTTGTTCCCTTGATTTTTAACCTTTGTTTACCCGCCCTTTAAAGTTTTCCCTTCCTCGCCCAGGGCAATTTTTGCCGCCCGCCCTGACCCTATGCCTGTCCAGGGAAAAAACAAACCCTGGGGCCGCCTGCCCTGCCCTTTCCCTGCCTGTCCCCCTACGAGCCCCTGACGATTCGGTGAAAAAAAACCCCGTTGCTTTACCCTTCGGCGGGCCCCCCGGGGGGCAAGAAAAGTCACGTCAGGGGGGCCCCGGACCTGGTAGACTCCCCCCCCAGCAAAAGTCCAAATTCCCCTTTTTGCGGCGGCCTGGTAAAAACCCGGGATTTTAACTTAGATTCCTTTCCCCGGCGTGGCTTAACAACCATCGCTTGCGGTGGTCCAGGGGATCCACTTCTACACCCGGGGTACGGACATTAAGACCCGGGCCAGGGATCCCGCCAAGGGGGCCCCCCCCGCCGGCTGACGTTTGACCTCACCGCCATTGTGGCTCAGCATCAAAACCCCTTTTCGCTCAGCAACCCCCAGCAATTTTCCCGGGCCATTCCAAAAACTCCCATATGGGCTTTGCACCCCCCTGGCCGCTCACCGCAACAACCCCGCCCCCGTTGGCTCCCGCTGCTCCCCCGGGTTTTTGGCTCCAACCCGTTTGGTCCAAGGCTTCGAAAAATCTAGCCGCCCCAAGTTCGATGGGGACTCCAAGGCCTGCAGGGGTTTTAAAACCCCCCAAGGGCCCCCCCTGCACTTGAGTTAATGGGCAACCAATTTCCCACCGAACGGTTAAGGTGGCCCTTCGTGCTAAGCCTTCTCCCCCGGGAAAGCCCTGGCCCGGGCCCCCCCCCCTCTGGGGCCAAAGGGGCGAACCCATTTACAGCTAACCTGGCTTCATTCCTCACCGGGGTTCCCGGAGCGGTTTTTTCGAGGAACCCCTCCCCGGGGTTCGTTCCCGCCGAGGGAAACCCTTTCTTTAAAAATTAAAAAGCCCCAAGGGGGCCTTTCCCCTTTTAAAGGGGTTTAAACCCCTACTTTTTTTGCACTTTTGGCCCCCGATTTATCGTGAATGAAGCGGCGTTTACTGCCACCTTCAAGAAAGGGGCCCCCCCATCCGGCCCCTCAAGGGGCCCCTATCCGCCCGGGTTCTCCCGCTTCCTTGAGTGACCTTATCTCCCTGGCCACCCCGGATTGGGCTCCGTTTTTTCCCCAAACCCCCAGGAGGAACTCCGGCAGGAACGGGGGGCAAGCTTAAAACCCCCTCGTCTTTTCCCCTTTTGGCCCCAGTAAATTTTAAAAAAAAAAAAAGGGCCCCCCTCAATTGCCCACGCCACCTGCCCCCCCGAAAAAGGCAAGGAGGTGGATCGGGCCCCACCTGTCTACTACTAGCTAAAACAAAAGGGCGGAGGAAAAAATCTTTTTTCTGTTTCTGTGGCCCGTGCAGACCATTTCCGCCCGATCCGCCCACTGGCCCTCAAACGTCCGGGGAAAAGGGCGCACCTTGGAAAAGGGAGGAAAAGGCCTTCCCCCAAAGGGGAGAGCAACCCTCCCTCCCTGACCCTTTCCCCCTTTTATCTTTGGCCGGGCCCTGGAGCCCCCTTTTCAGGCCCACTGCTTTCCCCCGGGAAATCTGGCCCCGCCCGGAAATTTTTTGGGCCTGGGCCCCCTATCCCCACATTTAACCTCCCTGTGATCCCCTTGGGGAAGCCCCTCCCCAAAACCTCCCTCGGTCAGTGGGGGAGATTTTTCAAGGATCCCAAATTTGGGTTTTCCCAACGGGGCCCCTGGTCCTTTTAAGTAGGGGTGCTTCAAAGGAAAAGACTTGCGTTCTATGTAAATACCTTTCCATCCCTCCTCGTCCCCATTTTCTCCCCCTGGGTCTCCCCTGGCTGGGGGGCCAATTCCACGGGCTTTTCCAAAACCCGGGGGCCCCCCCGGGATTTTTTTTGGGCCAAAAAAATTTTTTCGGGGGCGAAAAGTCCCTTAAAAGTTTTTGGGGTTTCGGAGGGTGGTTCAGTTCCCTCCCCCCCTGGGGTTTTGGGGGGGCCCCCCCCCCTCGTCCCGTGGGCCCTTTAAACCCCGGGGCCCCCCCCCCTTTCCCCCGGGGTCCGGTTCCCCCCAAAACCCTGACGGGCCTTCCGCACCATACCAAGCCTTTGCAGACCCTCTTCCCGGGAAAACAAGCTGAAATGGTTTCCCCCCCCACCCCCCATAAAAAAAGGGGCGTCCCCTGGGTTTTTATCTTCTGCCCGGGGCGTCTCCTCCCCCGTGGCGGGTTTTCCCCCTGTCGGGACCCTTGAACCTTTCCCATGTCCCTTTATATAACAAGGAGAACTCCAAGGGGGTTTATTTCCCCAAGTCCTCCTCCCCCCGCTGGGGGGCCGGGTTCTTTTTCGTGGGCAAAAAAGGACGGTTTTTCTGCGTTTCCCTTTCATAGACTATCGAGGCCCCCAAAAAGATTAAAAAGGGAAAGAACCGCTACCCCCCTGCCCCCTTGGGTAAAAGGAATTTTTGACCGTTTTACGAGGGGCCAAGGGAACTTTACTAAACTGGAAAAACCCCCGAGGGGCTTATAATTCTTTTAAAAAACGTGAACGTGGGAAAGGGGACCCAATGGAAGACCCGCCTTCAAAACCCGCGACGGGGAAATTCGATTACCTGGTTTCCAGCCCCCTTTGGGCTCTGCAATGCCCCGGCCCCTCTTTCCCCAAAAAAATTCTCAATGACACTTTCCGGGACCTCCCCGTACACAGCGTGGTTTTTGACTTACGACATTTCCCCGGGTTTTTTCCCCCGACCTTGAATCCCATCAAGTTCCCCTGCGCCAGGTCCCAGACGTTTTAGGCCAAAACCCCCTCTATGCCAAAATTGAAAAATGCCAGTTTTATCAGCAGAGCCTAAACCCTTCCCGGGTACATCATTTCTACAAGGCCTAAAAGATGGGGGAACCCCCCCAAAGTTGTCTGCCGTCCCCAAAAGTGGGGGGCCCCAGCCCCCCTGGGTTTTCCCCCAGCCAAAAAAAAGATTCCCCTGGGGGTTCGCCAACCCATTAAAAGGCAATTTATACCACATTTTTCCCCCGTTGGGGGTTTTCCCCATAAATGGCCTTTTAACCCCAAAAAAGAAACCCCAAATCCAAGCTCTGGCCACCAGCGGGAGAGGGGCCTTCTCTAAATTAAAAAGTGCTTCGCCTCTGCGCCCGTGCCTCCCCCTTGGCCCCCCCCAATACTGAAAAAAACCCCTTTTTTCCCCGAGGTCCCACGCCTCCTCGTGGGGTGCCGGGGGGCCCTACTCTCCCCAAAAGGGGCCCCAAAAGGGAAAAACCCCCACCTTGCGGGGTTTTTTTTCTAAAGTTTTTCCCCCGGGTTAAAGGAAAATACTCTATCCGGGGATCGGGAATTGCCCGGCCCCAAGCTGGCTTTTGGAAGAGTGGCGGTATCTTCTTGGGGGGGGCTCCCTCACCCCTGTAGCATCTAACCGACCATAAAAAAACTGCTGTAATCCCAGACTTTTCCCAACGCTTAAAAACGCCAAACCCGGGCCCAAACTCCCCTTTGGGCCCCTTTTTCCCTTTTTTCTCCCCGTTTTTAAAAATTTTTTCATTCATTTTTGCCCAGCGGGAAAGAAAAGTCCCAAAAGGGGGGGCGCCCTCTCCCGTGCTTCGGAAAGTGACCCGGGGACAGTCCCACTCCACGGATATTAAACCCTCCAGAACGGCCCCATCTCCCCCCGTTCCGCCCCCCAAAAAGGGGGTCTACCAAAAAAAAAGGGCATTTCCCTCCCCCGGTCCCCAAAACATACGTCCTCCAACTCTTCGGGAAAAAGATAATTTTCATGGGGGGCTTGGCCCCTATGGGGGGGGCACCCAAAAGTACAGAGGTCCTGCTCTCACCCTCTCCCGATTCTACCCGGTGGGGCCCCGGGCCCAGGCCCAGGATGGTTTGGAATTTGTTTGGGGGGCCTTTCCCCTTTCCTGTGCCCGGGAAAAAGTCTCCTCTCCAACCGCAGGTCTGCCCTACCCTACCTATAAACCCCCTTTCCTTGGAAACCCCTGGGCCATTTGGGTTTTTATCACATCTCCCCCCTTTCCCCTGGCCCCCACACCCTATCGGGGGGTTTTCAGGGCCATTTTTTTAAGATGTTCCCACTTTTTTTCCTCACCCGGGGGTTTCCCCCTGCCCCCTCCCTTGCCATCTATTTTTTTTTTCATATTTTTTGTTTCGGCTGCAAGGGTTCCCTCGCCAATGTCCCCCACCGTGGCGTGCAATTTTTTTTCCAGATTCTGGCGCTCCCCTTTTAACCAACAAAAAATGAAACCCGGAAATTTCCTTTGGCCAACCCCCCTCATTTCCCAAAGGGGAGGTTAAAAGAAGTAACCAGACCCTAGGGTTTTCTAAACCCGCGCCACTTTGTCTCCGCGCCCAGGAGATTGGGCCACTTGTTGCCCCGGCCGATTCTCATATAACTCATTGGACTCGAATCTGCTGGGGCTGCTCCTTCCCTTTTTTTTCTACGGGCGAAAATCCCCCCCCCCCCCCCCCTCCCCCTTTCTGTGCCCTCGAGGTTTCCCGCTGTGGAAGACTGGTCCAGGACCTGACAAAATATCGGAAAACAGACCCGCCCCTTTTGCTACTCCAGGCCTCCCCCCCCGGCCCCCCAAGGGGCTCAAAGGGGCCCCCACAAAAAGCGTCAAAAAACCCCCGCCCAAACCCCCCCCTTTTTCTCCAGTGACCCAAGGGTGGTTGGCGGCTAAATAAAAAAGTTTCAAGGATTTCCCCCTATAAACTGGGCCCCCCGGTTCCTTTGGGGCCATTCCCCGGGGGCTCAAGCGCATTAAAACCCCTAGCTTACAAAACTCCGCCTTCCCCCCCACCATGAGGGTCCCCCAACTTCCCTCCTTTTCCTCCTTGCCCCTTAAACCAGTCCCTCCTTAATTTTTGGGAAAACCCCCCGGGTAACCTTTGCTCCTCCCACTCCTGAGGCCGACACACCGATTCTTTACGGTAAAAGGAATTCTTATATAAGAAAGGGCAAGGGAAGCGATTTTTTTTTTCCCCATTGACGGAAAAGGGGGGCGGGCCCGAAACAGGGCCCCGGGGGCCAGAAAATAAAATTTAGGATCGGGATATTAAAAATTCCCGGCAGAAACCTCCGGGACCAGAAGGAGGGGGAGGCCGAAGGGGGGGGGTAAATGTCCCCGGGTGGTCCCCCCCGACCCCCCCGCCCCAAAAAACTTTTTGGGCCCCCCAAAACCCGGTTCCCCACCCCCCCTAAAAGAACCCCGGCACCCGGGCCCCCGCCGGATGAAAGGGCGGGGGGGCCCGCCCCCCACCCGGCCCGGCCCGGCTCTCCCCTACCCTTTCCCGGGGGCCCCGCGGGTCCGTTGCGGTCTCAACCCCCCCGGGGCGCGCTCCCCCCCGGACATCTAAGGCGCGCGCAGCTCCCCCACTATTAAAATTTAAAGGGAAAGGGGTTAAAACCGGGAAGGTTTAAAATTTTGGGAAATTTCCGGTCACTGCCCTTATTTTTAAACCCGCCCCTTCCTGGGGCCCCTTGCCCGGAACCCTTTGTGCCTTTGCCTTTAAGAAAGCGTTCTAAGCCTTTTCCTGATTTTTTCCGGTACCGTACCTTTCCCTTTTCCGTTCCTCGACCCAACCGCATCTTGCCGCCTGCCCTGACCCCAGTGCCTGTCCACACCACGAAACCCGGGCCGCCCCGCCCCTTTACCCTCGCCTGTCCCCCGGACTTACGAGCCCGCCTAAAGATTCCTGCAAACCTGCTATACCCGGCTGCCACCGGGAAAAACCCAATCCGTCCCGGGGGGACACCGGGGAGACCCCCCGCCGGGAGCAAGTCCATCCCGCTTTTCGGCGGGGTCTGGTGAAAACCCGGGGCCTACTTTTGAATTTTCCCTTCCCCTGGCGTTTGGGTTACACCATCCCCTTTCGGGGGTCCTGGAATTTCCCCTTTTACAACCGGGGACGTGACAAGGAGTGTAATGTAATTTTAATACAGGGGTAACAGGAGTGTAAAAGTATTTTTCATATAGGGGTGTTGTATTTTTCATACAAGAGTATAAAAGGAGTGTAATTATTTGGGATATAGGGGTGTTTCCAAAACCCTTTTGAAGTGTAAAAAAAAAAAAAGAAAAAAAAATGTAATAAAATTTATCCTTTTAATGGGAAAAAAAAAACCTACAAAGAAAAAAGTGTAAAAAAAAAAATTTAAAATAATTTTTTAAAAAAAATTTAAATGTGCATATGTTACCCAAAAAAAAACCCCTACACATTTAGGTATCCCCCAACTTTAATAACCTTGAAAAAACTAACAGGATTTATTTTGAAATGTTGAATGTGTAAAAAAATAAGAAAAAAAGTAAAAAATTTTTTTTTTGTGCTTTAAAAACATTTATTTTTAATATTTGTAGTAATTTATATGTAAAACACAAACACTCAACCAAAAAACATTCCTCACATAACTGTATCAAAGAAAAAAAAATGTTATACGCTGAAACGAAGGAGGAAAAAACAAAAATTTTGTTGTATCATTAAGGCCTTTTCAGGCGGGGGTTAAAAGGGTTTAAATTCATTTTTTCTTTACTAAATAGGGTTTTTTTTTTTTGGGAAATAGGGTTTTGGCAATTTTTTTTTTTTTTTTTTTACTTTTTTTAATTTGTTTTAAAAGCCCCAAACTTTATAATTTTGTAATAAAGGGTATAAAAGACGGGGCTGACCTCAAGTACATAAACAAATTTTTTTGGGGCATCCACTTGTGCCCCCAGGGCCCGCCACTACTCTAATTCATAAACGCTTTATGGCCTGGGGCAAAAGGGGTGCTGACCCCAACAATGTTGTTTTTATGATTATGTGGTCAGCCTCCAACCCCCGTCACTGCCCCATTAAATCCCTGACCTCTGACATCTAGGGGGGACCCAGCAACCCCCGTTCTAGACCTCGCTGCCCGTGGACACCGGAGGTGACTGGGAGGGAGAAAGCCGGGAGGTGGGAGCTGGAGACGGGAGGAGGGGGAGAACGGAGGGAGTTAAGAGGACTGAGTTCTTGCATACACGGCGGGGGAGGAGACGGACTGGAGGGGGGGGATGCTGCGGCTCTTTTCTCACTGCCGGCTCCTGAGTTATTGCCGTGCAGGCAGGACAGGGGCAGAGACGCAGCAGCCTGTGCTGTTTTTAAGTGAAAAAAAGACGAGCTTGTGTGTACACTGACTCCCGACGGGGCCCCTGTTCTCATAGGGCCCCCGAGCAGGTGCCCACCGTGCCCAATGGGAAAGATGGCCCTGGCTCCAGTTACTGTGGCACTGTGTGAACAAGCTGCTAGAGGTGCTGCAGCAGTAGACAGCAGCTCAGGTCTGCCCCTGGAGGTTATGGCTGTCAGAGCTATGGTTGAAATAAATACAGTGTGTGAACTTGCTGCTAAAGACACTGCAGCCAAAGCAGAGGGGATTAGTGCTAGTGTGCCCCTAGAGGTCATAGGGGAAAGCAGCCCAAATAGCACAGGTAATGTGTGTCCTGGGATGGATAGCCAGCAGTTATGTTCTGATCCTGTTGGTCCCAGTAAGATGTTTGCCCATTCTAAGGGAAACTCTGCAAGAGTGTGGCCTGAAAGGGAAACGGCAAACTCTGAATGTGAGTGCTCTGCTGCTGTGTATGAGGAGACTGGGATTAAAAGTGGAAATGTGCCGCTTATTAAGCATGGTGGAAAAACCTGTGTAAAGAACACGTGTGCTGAGGCAGATCTTGTGTGCAGCCCTGGGCAGTGTATTATAAAGGAGTGGATCTGTGATCGAAATCCAGATTGTGACACTGCAGGGAATGAAGAGGATGGTTATGCTGGGACCTGTAGTGCACCTGAGGTCACATGCCCCAATGGTGGCTATATTTCCAGTAGCGTTTACTGCAATGGTCACAGAGACTACAGTGACAGAGGTAATGGGAAGAGTGAGCTGCTAGACACCACAGAGATGGGTGTATGCTTAACCCCTAGTGAAGGGCAGGTGAGCGTGTCTGAATCCCTAGGGGGTAAAGAGGTGCCTGGTTCTGAGGCAGCTGATAAATTCTCCCCAGAGGTTATGGAGGACAGTAGTAACAGTATCACAGAGGTAGTATGTTCTGTGGTTTGTGGTGACCTACAGGTGGGTGCCATTTGCAGCCAGATATCCGCTACAGCTATTGGTGTTAAACGTGTCCCTGAGTTGCCTAATGCAAACACAGCCAATTTGGTGTCTAAGTGGGACGGTCAGAAGGAGGATGGTTGGGGTGCTATGACTGATATCCTATTTCTAAATGTGTCTGCCATTGCCTCCAGCTCATTGTGTGAATTTGAGGTTGAGAAAGATGTAGGCTTATCCCAGATAGAAGCTGAGAGTTCTCCCTTAGAGATGGTTATAGGGGATGTAAAGGAAACATCTCCACCCATGGATGCAAAGTATCTGTTGCTAGAATGCGCCAGTAAGAAGTGTGCACTGGAGAATGTGTCCTTTGACACTGGTGAGGTGCCAGGTAATGTCATGGTGGTGGATAAATTGTCTACAAAGTTTGCCAATGGTGACTCGGATATGATTAGAATGCCTGGGGAGCGTGCGGAGGTCTGTAGTGCAGAACATGCAGGCCTGGTGGCCCCTGTAGTAAAACGTAAGTTTGCTGAGATGGTCACCACAGGTCAGATACCTGTTGGGGGTTGTAAAGCTCAGATGCCTTCCAGTAACCCCTGTAGTCAAGCAAGTGTAGTGCATGAAGGGGAGGAAACAGACCATGAATGTGGTCTTCCTTCTTTTGTGAATCAAGTGTATGGGTGAACGAGTGAGTCATCAGGCATTATAAAGGCACCCAGTAAGGAAGCTGAGATAATCTGCAGGACGGTCCTAGATGGAGCAATTGTCCGTAATAACCCTGTGTTTACTAGCCTGCAGGTTATGTGGGACACGGAGGTACATTGTGCCACAGGAAGTGCTAGTGCAGAAGAAGTAGCTGAGCCCCAAGGTCAGGAGTTGGTCAGTGAGGACCAGAGGCCTTGTGATGGGGAGAAGTCTAGCTCTCATACAGGTTCAGAGCTTCAGGACAATGAGACAGTCAGTTTGAGAGAGAGTGCGGAAAGGTCCCAGTGTTATGATGGGAAAGGTGGCTTGCCTTCAGTAGGGAGTAGGCAAATTAATGAGAAGATTGTGGTTCCTATCCAGGGAAACAGAGGGCAGGGTGAGTTATGTAAGCGGGCTCCACTGTGCAGATGTTTTGACCCCAGAGGAAAGGTGGTGCAAAGTGAGAAAGACCTGCGGCCTTTACCAACGGGGGGGGGGGGGATATGTGGCAGAGCGACATTAGGCAGTCGCAGGATTCTGCCACTAGGTGACATACAGCAGGAGACCTGCTGAAGACGTGCCACCAAAGTCCTGGCTTTGGTGGGGGAAGCAACCATTTAGCGTCAGTAACCCTAGGTTACTGACACAGGTAGTTAGTATGGCTGCTATGTGGCTAGTGATGGGTTGCGTTTCCTGGGACGGTCATAGCGTTGGGTGGGAGGCCGTCCCCACGTTCCAGACCAGATTTTAGGCCGTCCCTGGATGGCTAAAAAAATTACTTAGCTTGCAGGGGTTAAGGGGGCGTGGTCTGCTACCTGGAGTATTGAGTAGCAAAGGAGCTGGAGAGAGGCTCTGGCCCCCCAGAGGCTTGAGGCAAGCAGGTGGCTGCCGTCAGGAAGCCGAATCCAGAAAAGGCTGGTAAGACATGGTTGTGGTGCTGGCAGTAGGCCAAATCCACAGGTAGTGAGGGACTTATTTCATGTATAGTTAGTGGCCAGATGGCCAAGGATTTGTTTTTATGAGTTGTGATTTTCTGTAATGGTGTGCCTCAATAAAGCTGGCTGAGGCCAGTTTGAAAAGCCAAATGAGAAACCCCCAGGACGGGCCAAGATGGCGTCACAGAGCTAAGCGGCAGCTTACTATATATATACACTACATATATAGTTGTAACCAGAAGTTTACATACCCCATATAAAAAGGCACATATGCATGTTTTTTCTCACTATCTGACATGAAATCAGATTAACCCTCACCCGTTTTAGGTAAAATAGGATTTCCAAAATCATTTACCATACATACTCGAGTATACAGTGGTGGCCAAAAGTATTGGCATCCCTGCAATTCTGTCAGATAATATTCAGTTTCTTCCTGAAAATGATTGCAATCACAAATTCTTTGGTATTAATAAATTCATTTATTTTGCTTGCAATGAAAAAACACAACACAGAATGAGGCCCGGACAAAAGTATTGGCACCCTCAGCCTAATACTTGGTAGCACAACCTTTAGCCAAAATAACTGCAAACAACCGCTTCCGGTAACCATCAATGAGTTCCATACAATGCTCTGCTGGAATTTTAAACCATTCTTCTTTGGCAAACTGCACCAGGTCCCTGAGATTTGAAGGGTGCCTTCTCCAAACTGCCATTTTGAGATCTCTCCACAAGTGTTCTATGGGATTCAGGTCTGGACTCATTGCTGGCCACTTTAAAAGTCTCCAGTGCTTTCTCTCAAACCATTTTCTAGTGCTTTTTGAAGTATGTTTTGGGTCATTGTCCTGCTGGAAGACCCATGACCTCTGAGGGAGACCCAGTTTTCTCACACTGGGCCCTACATTATGCTGCAAAATTTGTTGGTAGTCTTCATAATGCCATGTACACGGTCAAGCAGTCCAGTGCCAGAGGCAGCAAAGCAACCCCAAAACATCAGGGAACCTCCGCCATGTTTGACTGTAGGGACCGTGTTCTTTTCTTTGAATACCTCTTTTTTTCCTGTAAACTCTATGTTGATGCCTTTTCACAAAAAAGCTCTACTTTTGTCTTATCTGACCAGAGAACATTCTTCCAAAACGTTTTAGGCCTTCTCAGGTAAGTTTAGGCAAACTCCAGCCTGGCTTTTTTATGTCCCGGGGTAAGAAGTGGGGTCTTCCTGGGTATCCTCAGGGCCGTCTCTTCCATTGGGCCAGGTAGGCCATTGCCCGGGGGCCCCACGATCTCAAGGGGCCCTCCCGGGCAGCCGCCTACCCTGCCCAGTGGAGCGACAGCTGGGATTCGGGCCGCAGCGCCGGCTCGGAGCGTCGCCGCAGGAGGCTGGGGTTTCCCCCTGGCGGGCCCCGATTACCGGCGCCGGCCTGTGGCGCAGGTCCCCCTTCATCCCACGGCTGCATGGCTGGGTCACAGACCCAGCCATGTAGCCATCACGGCCGCCGCCTGCAGCAGCCGAGGCTGAATATCTGGGATCTATTGATCCCGTCTGTTCATCTCCCAGGAGGCCGCGGGGCAGGCACACGATTTGATGACGTCATCGCGCGCCTGCTCCGCGGCCATGCAGTCTGCTGTGTACGGCCACAGGCTCCGGACGAGAAGAGGAGGGAAATCCGGTAAGTAAGATTTTTATTTTATTTTTTAAAACTACTGCCCTGCCTGCCATATACCCTGCCCTGCCTGTCTATATACCCTGCCTGGCTATATACCCTGCCCTGCCTGTATATATACCCTGCCTGCCTGCCCATATACCCTGCCCTGCCTGGCCATATCCCCTGCCCTGCCTGGCATATACCTGACCTGCCTCCCCTATACCCTGCCCTGCCTGCCCATATACCCTGCCCTGCCTGCCCATATACACTGCCCTGCCTGGCAAATATACCCTGCCTCCCCTTTAACCCTGCCCTGCCTGCCTATAACACTGCCCTGCCTGCCCATATACCTGCCCTGCCTGCCCATATACACTGCCCTGCTGCCCATATACTGCCCCTGCCTGCCCATAACTGCCACTGCCTAAGCTTTATTCCTGCCCTGCCTGGCTATATTCCTGCCCTGACCTGGCAATTTACTGCCCTGCCTGGCTATACACTGCAACCTGCCTTGCTATATACACGGCCCTGCATGGCTATTTACACTGCCTGACCTGACCATTTACTGAAATGAATGCCCATATACTGCCCATTGCCTGGCTATATATACCTGCACTGGCCCTTGGGGGGGATTATATATACCTGCCCTGCATGCCCTATTGTGCCCGAGTGCCTGGCTTTTACAATGCCCTGCCTGGCGTTATAACACGGACAATGCTGGATACAGACACATGCTGCCTGGCTACATATCACTGCAACTAGCATGGATATATACTGCCCTGCCGGCTATACACCTGACTGCCTGCCCAATTCCATAATGCCCCTGCTCTGCCATTATACTGCCCCTGCCTGTCATATACTGCCCATGCCTGCCTAGATACTGCCCATGGCCTGCCCTTTACTTGCCTGCCTGCTATATTCAGTCATGCCTGGCTATATACCGGCATGCCTGCCCTTATTACTAAGATGTTTATGCGTTACATTCTGCAGGGGAAAAAGAGTGGCGGCCGGGAGATGTGGTCTAGGTGGAAAGGAAAAGGATAAAGAACATTTCAGAGAACCGACTGAAAAGACAGGTCGCCTCCAGCGGTGTTGTACCTGGTGTCAGGGGGTATTTTGCTACTATAATGCTCGATTTAGTGACTGTGGTCTCTGTAATGGAATATTGTGACCTGTGATGGTTATGTTTATATTTGTTTCTTTGTGTATTTATTTATTTTTTTTTTTGTGGGGGGTGGGGGGGGAGGGGGGTTTGTCAAGGGTGGGAGGGGAAGGGGGGGCCCTGTACCACTCTCTGCCCCTGGGGCACATATGTGCTGTTTAGTCGGCCCTGGGTTTCATACATACTGTCCCTTTTCTAAAGACAGCGACGGATTGTACAGGGTGACACTGTTGTACCCTCGGACCCTGCTGGGATGCTTGAACTTGTTTGGTTGTTAGTCGAGGTTCTTTGTCACCATCCGCTCAATCATGCGTTGAAATCTTCCGTACAATTTTTCTTTTCCCGGTCCACTCTTGGGAGGTTTGCAACAGGGCCATAGGCTTTATAATTATGATGACAAATGCGCACGGTAGACTCAGGAACATTCAGGTCTTTGGAGATGGACTTTAGATGGACACAATTCTAGAGATAGCTTAACCATGATTTTTCTAAGAGTTGCTATAATTTTAGTCCCACCCCTTTTTTAAATGTTTGGTTGTTGTGGTTTTTTATCCAATTCTTTTTTGTGGTTTTTCATTGCTAAGCAAAATTAAATGAATATTTTAATACCAAAGAATTTGTGTTTGCTATCATTTTCTGATGAATACCTGAGTATTATCTGGACAGAATTTGCATGGGGTGCCAATACTTGGCCAACATGTAACCGAACACAGACTTTATGCCAAGGTCCTACTTTTGCACAAAAATTGTGAAAACATATGCTCGGTAAAAGTTGGGTTAGAAATGCAGCGGTTACTGAAAATTTTAAAAAGTAAAATAGATCCAATAAAATTAATAGGTGTTTAATGTCCCCCTTGGGAAAAGTTAGGTTTTTAAATTTCCCTTTAGGAGGTTAGGCATTTTAGCCCCAAAATTGCGGGTATAGGCTATTTGGCGTTTTTTGTCCTTTTAGGCAGGTATTGGTATTTTAGGAGGTATATGTTCTCCTTAGGCAGGTATAGAAATTATAGGAGGTAATTGTCCCCCAATTTGCAGTTATAGGCAATTTAGGCGGAAATTGTCCCCCAAAGGGCGGTATAGGCAATTATAGGAGGTAATTTCAAAAGGCTCCGGGCCCCCCGGTAGGCTGCGGGCGCCTCGGTTTCGGGTGTTTCCCGGTTTCAGGGGATGGACCCGCGGTCCGCGTTTCGGGCCCGCGGCGACTCACCCCCCTCGAGTTAACTCACCCGGCCCGCTCCTGATGTAAGGTTCCTCTTGTGCCGGCTTTTGGGGGGCCCCTGCCTTATTTTTCCTGACTTTTCCCGGCCCGCTCCCCCCCGGATCTTTAGTGCCTTTCCCTATTGGAAGCGTTTCCCGTGTTTTTCTGATTACGTGTATGTCCTTTACCTGTCCTCGACACAAACATTGAGCTGTCTTGACCTTACCCCCTGCCCCCACTAGGACTGCATGACGTTTGCCTCCAAAACCCGGCTGCCCCTGCAAACAAGTCAGTAGGGTGCGACCTGGTAGATCCCCCCGCAGCAAGTCCATCCGCTTTGTGGCGGGGTTGGTGAAAAAAGGGCCTACTTAGTTCCCCTCCCTGCGTGGCTAAAAACCAAACTTGCGGTGGTCAGTGGATCCACTACTGCTACCCTGACGTATTTTTCCCCAATACAGGTATAGGCTTTATAGGCAGGGAATTGTCCCCCTATGAGGTATGTCAAATTTAAAGGGGGTAAATTGTCCCCAATATGAGGTTTTTGGCAATTTTAGGCAGGTAAGTGTCCCCCAATATGCAGGTATTGGCATTTTTTGGCAGGAATTGTACAATATGTAGGATAGGCAATTTAGGAGGTAAAATTGTCCCCGTTTTGAAGGAATAGGAATTTAAAGGGAGGTAATCGTAAAAAATGCAGATTAGGCAATTTAGGGGGTAAGTGTCCCCAATATGCAGGTATAGGATTTAAGGAGTAATTGTCCCCAATTGAGGTATAGGGAATTGTAGGCGGTAATTGTCCAAATTGTGGTATAGGGAAATTTTAGAAGGGATTTGTCCCAATATGCGGTTAGGCATTTGTGGAGATCATTGTCCCCAAAAGGAGGCATAGGCAAATTTTAGGCGGTAAATTTTCCCCCTATGCGGTTAGGCAATTAAGGTGGTAATTGTCCCCCCTTGCAGGTATAGCAATTTAGGAGGTAAATTTTTCCCCAATATGCAGGTATAGGAATTAAAAGGAGGTTTTCCCCTTGGGTTTTCTTTTGGGGTTTTTCCCCCTTTGAAAGGTTAGGCATTTATAGGAGGTAATTGCCCCAATATGCAGGTATAGGCATTTATAGGCAGGGGAAAATTTCCCCAATATGCAGGTTAGGCAATTATAGGCGCTAATTGTCCCCCGTTGCAGATTAAACCCAATTTCAGGTAAAGA
>JAODAL010061004.1:0-20575 GCA_025379985.1 Phyllomedusa bahiana | reverse complement strand
TTCCCGATAGTTACCGGATTTTGGCTTGCTTGCCGCCCTTATTGTGTTGCATTGTTTGTCTGCGCTTGTGTTTTCACGCTATTCAGCATAGTGCTCAGTCTTCTGGTTGGGGCCCCGACCTATTAAGGAGTCGGGCCACCCAAAAGGCGGGGACAGGGATCGGGTGTCAGGGCCCTTTCACGCTTCTGTGTCTGTTCGTGCGCCCCTGACGGATCCCTTACAGTTCCCGCAACGTCTTCGAGGAACCTGGCCGTCCTCCTCCGAAAGCGGCGGCTTTGCTCCATCCCCGGGCAGGGCGACTCCACAGTGGGTCACTACTCCATGCTGTTCCGCACCCTTGCCTCTGAATTGAAGTGGAATAATGAGGCTTTGGTGGCAACCTTCTGGCAAGGTCTCTCGAGCCATATTAAGGATGAGCTCGCAGGTCAGGATCTGCCGTCCTCTCTGGATGAACTGATTCAGTTGGCCTCCCGAATAGACATTCGCTTTGCGGGAGGCAACAAGAGCTCCTTTCTTCAAGGGGAGGTTGCCCGTCCACACCCGCTACCACGTTTGGGCTCCCGTCTTTCAATATTCTCCATACCTTGCCAAAGGTTCCGGAGGTTTGAAGCCGTACGCATCGAGGAGCCCACTTGTCCCAGGAAGAATACTCGCAGCGTCGCTTGAGGCATTTATGCTTCTACTGTGGCGGTTTCCCTGGCCACTTAAATTGGGGACTGTCGGTAGGGTCCGGGAAACTCGCGCACATTAGGGTTCGAAGGAGAGGCGTCCCTAGGTGTCTGTGCATCATATCTCCGTCTGACCTTTCCCCGTATCTGTGGAGTTTCACCGGACAGCCCCTTCCAAGCACCGCCTTCCCTTTAAAATGGGGGTCCGCGGGGAAAATTTTGTCAGCCAGGCTCTGGTCTCCAAGTTTCATCCCCTGGTGACCCCTTTTGCAGAAACCCATGTATCTCCTCCGTTAGTAGCGAATGCCCTAAAGGATGTTATTCGGTTCTGCACGGCGCCCTCTCTTTACAGATAGCGCACTAACACAAAAAAATTTGAAGCTGCTGGTCCTGCCTCGTTCCTCTTCTGAGATTCACCTGGGCCTTCCATGGCGCAAGAGCATGCTCCGACCTTGGCCCTGGAACACGGGTGAAATTATCCGTTGGGGCCCTGCATGCCACTCGCATGCCTTCCGGTTCTCCGTTCTGCCCTTCTGGCCCGCTCCAGTAAAGTCTTCAAAACCTCGGGTCCTGCCCACTTCGTACCAAGACTTTGCCGATGTTTTTCTGAAAGACAGGCCGAAACGCTGCCCCCGCCCCGGGCCTTTTGATTGTCCTATTGACCTGCAACCCGGTATACTCCTCCCCGAGGCGAGTCTACCCTCTTTCCATCCCGGAGACTAAAGCTATGACCGGTATATTCTGGAGAACCTCCGTAAGGGCTTCATAGGGCAAATCTTCTTCACCTGCGGGGGCTGGCTTCTTTTTCGTCAAAAAGAAGGATGGGACTCTACGACCTGTATCGATTATGGGGTGGCTTAACAAAATTACTATAAAAAAACCCGATACCCAGCCTTGATCTTGGAGCTATTCGATCGCCTGCGAGGCGCGAGAATTTTTTCCAAGTTGGACCTACGGGGAGCGTAAAACCTAATCCATATCTGTAAAGGGCAGAGGGAAAAACGGTTTTCACACCAGAGATGGGCATTTTGAATACTGTCATGCCCTTTGGCCTTTTGCAATGTCCCAGCAGTTTTCCAAATTTTGTCAACGAGATCTTCCGCGACCCCCCTTTATGTTTGTGTCCTTGTTTACTTGAATGACATCCTGATTTTCTCTCCGGATCTCAAGACTCATCGCCACCGTAACTCCGCCTGGTGCTCAAACGTCTCTGAGAACATCAGTTGTATGCCAAACTAGAAAAATGTCTGTTCGAACGCACCTCGTTGCCCTTTTTGGGTAAATCGTCACAGATCAGGTCTCCAGTTGGCTCCCTCTAAGCATCTGCAGTTTTACAGTGGCCTCGCCCTGTGGGCCTTCGGGCTATCCAACGATTTCTGGGCTTTGCAAATTACTACGGGTTTAATTTATTCCGCACTTCTCCACGCTCATGGCCCCGCTAGTGCCCTGACGAAGAAAAAATGCCAACTCCAAATCCGGGCCCTCCAAAGCTCAAGAAGCCTTTGGCACCTCAAATCGGCATTCGCTTCAGCTCCTGTCCTGTCTCGCCCGGACCCGCAGCGTCCGTTCGTCCTTTGAAGTAGACGCCTCCTCAGTGGGTGCTGGGCCGTCCCCTTACAGAAGTCCCGCCTCTGGAAAACTGCGCACCTGTGGTTTTTTCTCTAAGACCTTCACTCCAGACGAGCGAAACTACTCGTTTTGGGGACCGTGAATTATCTTCGCCATTAAAGTTGGCCCTAGAAGAATGGCGGGGAAATTGCTGGAGGGGGGTCGCCATCCTTCGAAATCTTCACGGATTTATAAAATCTCCTTTATCTACAGTCCGCGCAGCGACTAAATCCTCGTTTAAGCCAGGTGGTCCCCCTTCTTCGCTCGCTTTAACTTTTTCCTGGCACTTTCGGCCAGCTGAGAAGAACGCCAGGGCGGATGCCCTTTCACGATCCTCGGACATGTGGCTCAGAACCACCATTGCTACACATAATTCCTCCAGAACGTCTCCTCATGCGGCCCCCGTGGGTCTTAAACTCTACCCCCGGGAAGACCTTTGTCCGCCCTGCCTTGCGGCCCAGATTTCCTGAGGTGGGGACATTCTTCCCGAATGCCTGGGCATCCAGGAGTCTTAAGTCTCTTCACTGGTTTCCGATATTAAATGGTGGCCCACCCTTGCTAAAGATTCAGGACTTTTGTGCTGGCCCGCTCCTCCTGTGCCCGAAATAAGGTTCTCGCCTTTAAACCCGCGGGCCTTCCTGCTGCCTCTCCCTGTGCTGGAAAAACCCTGGACCCATGTCACCAAGGACTTTGTCACAGATCTCCCGCCCTCATCTGGGAACACGGTCATCTGGGTGTGACCGATCGTTTTCCAAATATGCTCACTTTTTTCCCATTGCCCCCCAGCTGGCCCAACATTTTTTCCATCATGTTTTCCGGGTTTTCACGGTCTCCCGTTTCATATTGTCTCTGACAGGGAGTCCAGTTTATCGCCAAATTTTGGTGGGCCCTGTGCTGTCAGTGCAGATTCAGCTGGATTTTTCATCTGCATACCACCCTCAGACTAAAGGGGTGGTAGAGAGGGTTAACCAGGTGTTTTGGGGACCTACTTGCGGCGCTTTGTGTCCGCTTTCGTAGGGTAACTGGTCCGATCTTCTCCCTGGGCAGAGTTTTCTTATAACTCTTTAGATTCGGAATCCGCTGGGGCCTCCCCTTTTTGTTTTCTTTGGGTTACATCCCCGCCCACTCTCCCTCTGCACCTCGTTTTCTTTCCCTGCCGTGGATGCACAAGTAAAGGACATCAAGGCTCTCTGGCGGGTCACACGACAGGCCCTGCTACGAGTTCTGCCCACACCAAGGTCAGGCTGACAGGGACCGTAGGCCCCCGCCCCTTGTTGAGCCAGGCGACAGGGGTTTTGGGTTCGCGAAGTACATCCGCTTAAGGGTACCCAAATTACAAATTTGGGGCCAAATACTTTGGGGCCCTTTTGTGGTACTTCGCATTTTGAAACCCGTTTTCCTATAAGCTCCGCTGCCCCCAACTCTACGTATCCCGAACGCGTTTCACGTGACCCTCCCAAGCCTGTGGTGTTGAACCCTTCTCCCGTAGATCTGTCTCGCCTTTCCTGTTGCTTTAAAACTGATAACATCTTTGAGGTCAAGGAGGTTTCTGGGGAGGGAAAACGGTGAGGGGGGGAAACGGTTTCTTCCTTATTGACTGGAAGGGCTTCGGTCCGGAGAGGTTCATGGTAACCTGAGGCCAACCTGTCCCCCGATCTCCTCTCTAAATTCCAAAGGAAGAGGGGGAGGACTAAGGGGGGGTACTTCAAAGGCCCCGCAGGGCCCTTTTTTCCTTCTGCCTCTGGGCAGGAAACCCCGTACTCACCATTCCCCGCTCCTGTCTCCGGGTTCTGACAGCCGCGGCGCGGGGCCCGTTGCTTAAGGCGCGCGCGGCGACGGGTGGAATGGATAATAAAGGGCCAGCGCGGCCGTTAATTGGTTATTGACGGCCGCTTGGCCCTATATAAGGTATACCCCCCAGCACTCTCTGCCAGTTTGTTGGGGTGTTTTCCTGTGAGTTTAGAGAGTGTTGGAGTCCGTATTGATTACCCGTGTACCAGTCCGTTTCGCTTCGTTTCGACCTTACTGTTTGCCGCCTGCCTGACCGTTTGCCTGTCATCTGACCACGAACCTCCGCCGCCCTGCCCAAAGACCTTCTGCCTGTCCCCGACTACGTCTCTGGATCACGACTCTGTACCACCTGTATTCCCGGGCCCCCATTGCAAGCCATCACGTCAGGGGTAACGGGCCTTTTAGCCTCACACCGCAGCAAGTCCATCCCCTTTGCGGCGGGCTCTGGTGAAAACCGGGGGCTACTTAGACTCCGTTCCCTGGTGTGGCTTAGCTATCATCGCTTGCGTTGGTCCAGCGAATCCACCAAACCCGTTACACATGTCACAGCAAAATGCCCCCAAAAATTCAAAACATGACCCTTGAGCCACTTTTGGACAATTGTGAAGAACAAATGTCTTTTTAAAAAACACAATTTTTTAGAATTGTAGTATTGCTGCATTTCAAAGCAGAAATGACCCAAAAAATTTAAAAATGACTTCTCAGCCACTGTTAAAAATTGTTGAGGGAGAAATGCCACTTAAAAGCCACATTTCTGTTCCAAAGGACCATGATTTTTGTTTGTATCTCACAGAAACATGACCCCAAAAAAATACTAAAAATGACTTCTCATGCCACTTTTAAAAAAAATTTGTGATGGAGAAATGCCACTTAGAAAGCACAATTTCATTTCCAAAGGACCATAATTATAGCTGTAATCTCACAGCAACTTGACCTCCAAAAATTATAAAAAATGACTTCTCACCCACTATTAAAAATTGTGATGGAGAAATTTGCCACTTAAAACCACATTTCTGTTCCAAAGGACCATAATTATAACTGTATCTCACAGCAACATGACCCCCAAAAATTATAAATTGACTTCTCAGCCACTATTAAAAAATTGTGAGGGAGAAATGCCACTTAGAAGCCACATTTCTGTTCCAAAGGACCATAATTATAGCTGTACCCCACAGCAAAAATGACCTCAAAACCATTGACAATGGGGAAAACTTCTAAAGATAAAGTGAGTAAATGGAATACCAGCAAAACCAGCAAAATGAACTGTTGGGAAAAGGGGAATAAAAATTGCAGTAAGAAAAGATCATTTTAAAAAAAAGTTTTTCAGTTTTCATTTCTGTTTGAAGAGGGAAGTGAAGTAGAAACCCGGGAACTAATCCGGTGACCTCGGGGAATTTGGGGGCCCCAACATCATCAGAGATCCATGTCTGATTCATCTTGAAAGAAAGTCAAACGATCCACATTATCTGTGGAAAGCCGGATGCGTTTTTCTGTTAATTACTCCTCCGCTGTGGCTGAAGGTCCGCTCAGATATGACGCTGACTGCAGACAACAACTCTATGGCGTGGCTAGCGAGCTCGGGCCATTCGTTCCATTTTGGATACCCAGAAGTCTATTGGGTCCGGAACACAAAAAAAAAATCGGTGTTGAGACGCAGATAGTCGTGCACCATGATCTTAACTGGTCTCTGTTTTGTTGGATGTGTTGCCCTGCATTGCATCGTTGGTGAGGTGGTAAATAAAGAATTTTCCAGAGGTCACCCATTAGGCTTCTGCCACCTTGCCTGCTGCTGCTGCTGCCGCTACGGCTACTTGGCACTCTACTGCTGCACCTTTGCTGATGTTGTTTTCCACCGTGACATTTGAGGAACTGAAGCAGACGCAACAGATGTCTCCGTTGAATCAATCAGCAAGGTCTCCATTTCCTGCATTTTACTCTCTATTTGGGTGGGTGGAAGGAAAGTGCTGAGTTTTGTTTTGTACCGGGGATCCAGGAGGGTGGCCCCCCCCAGTAACTGTTGTTTCATTTTGATTGCCTTTAAACGAGGATCATGTTGGGGGAAATGGAGCATCCAAGCACTCATGTGAGAGAGGGAGCCTTGATTTCCCAAGCCTCTGGGTCGGGGGGGCACTAGCAAAAGACTTCCTCATCTTCCTCCCCGCCCAAATTGCGCAACCTTTTTCCAAGGCAGGGACGGAAAGTCTTTTCTGGGAATACCCCCCTCCTCCCCCTCCCTTCCTCCGGCCAGCTTCAACCAGCCCTGACTTGCCTGAGATGATCACCGAAGCGAGGGGCCTCCCTTGCACTACCCGGGGACCCCGAACCACTCCCTAATAAGACCGAAAAATTGAGAAACGTCGGGCCTTGTGGTTTTTGACGAGAGAAAGGCCCCGTGTCCCTCTGTTCCGTCTCCTCCCCCGTCGGGGGGGGCCTTTTGTTTCAGGGGGTCCAACGACGCCAAAACTAAATACCACAATCTCAGTGCAAGGGCATGTCCCAACCATTTTGGTGGCTTCTTCAAAACTGGCAAGGATGGGTGCAGAGCCCACTGCCTCCCCTTGGGGCCCCAACCCCCGGCCGAACCGTTTGTCAGCCATTGTCCCTTCGTCTGCGTAAGGGCATTGCGCTGCTCCCCAAAAACGTGAAAGCATGGGGAGGGTGGAATTCCAGCGTGTTCCCCCACGTCAACAATGAGCGGGGGGGGTTTAAAGGGGAGGCCCAGCTGAGCTTTCAACGCAGCCAGGGGGGACGAAGCAGGGGGCGAACGGCGGAAAATGCAACCAAAATGAGCCTTCCCGCAGGCAGTCCAGACCCGGTGTCTTTAAAATTTTTTGGACGACAAGGTTCAAGAAGTGCCAGGCAAGGGATGTGCCCAGCCTACCGTCTTAAGGGGGCCAGCAGATTTCGCCCGTTATCGACACCACCTTCCCTGGCACAAAGGCTCTTGTCCCCAGCCACGTCGGTTTCCCTTGCGGAGAGCCCCCCACACCCTGACCTGTGTGTGGACGGTCTAAGACAGATTAATTTCAAAAGGCCGGTTTCTCTGGGCCGTGAGCCACCGGGCCTGGGTGGGAAAGACCCTCACCATCCTGCTTTTTTAAAAGTGCGCCAGCTGAAGCCACCCCCCCCCCAAAACATCCACCAGCTACCCAGGGGCTGTCACAGGATTAGCGGGCCTGGCCGGGGTTTTTAGTCCATGTGTTTGGGGTCAGATGGACTTTTCCGGGGACAGATGAGAACGCGCTTTAAATTTTAGATGACCGTGGGTGGCCAGGGGGGACGCTTTTCTGGCAAAGAAATTTCCCGCTCGGCATCTGGTATTGGGGGGAGGCAAGGGCCTGAGTGGGGAACCCACTTTGTCCACCAACGGAAAAGGCAAATTTCCAAGGCCAAAAGCCCGGCAATGCCGACATTCAGGGGTTTTGGGCTTTTTGGGAGGTTTGGGTTAAATGTTTATTTTGCTCCCAACCCTGGAAGCAGAAGGGTGCTTAGACTGGCCGCCTGTAAAAGGCGTGCAGGGCGTCAAAATGGCAGAAAGGGGAAAGGGGTAGGATGGGGCTTGGGTGCTGATGGTAATCGGGCGGGTGGAGGGTAAGCGGAGGGTGATCCCTGATCATGACTCTGAGGCAGGGCAGCTGGGAAGCTTGGTGGTGGGGGGGGAGGAGGGGGGCGGAGAAAAGGGGGTGTGACAGTGGTTGGACCCGGGGTCGGTCTGGCCTTTTTTGGGAAATGTTCCCCCATTTTTAACCCTGCATTCCTGCATGGACTAAATTTGGGGGGTGGTTAAACACCAAAGATTCTTGCCTCTACTTATGCATTTATGGCAAAGGCGGCATATAACATCGCTGGGGGAACCAGGGGTTTTGCTCAAGAAGGCCCGGGTTGAGAGGTCCGGGGACCTTTTTGACGGCGTAAGGGGGGGGGGGTTTTCCGCTGCCCGTGGCGGGCCCGGAAAACATATACAGACTTCTGGGGACCGCCCTCCCCCCTTTTTTGACCCGGAAACCCTAAAACACTACCCCATCGTCTTCTCCTCGTCCAGGATGAAGCGCTCACAAGCAAATTTTTGCTGAAAAGACCACGTTGTATCCCAATGTCTCATCATATCTTCAACACAGGGGAGGGGCTCCGACTTTCGCTCCAGGAGCTGCGGGTACAAAACAAAGGGATGCAAGGGGTTGCCGACCGCCCGGGGTTTTTGCCATTGCCGCTTTCCCTTTTCCTCCCCCTGATGGCATCAGTAACTGGGCGTCAGGAACCCAGAAAAAAAAAAATCATTTTTTGGGTCTTTTCTTTTTTCATTCCCGACCCCAACCGCATTTTTGTCATCAAAAAGGTCTTAGAAAATGGATTTCCCAGGGGGGGTACACCCAGTTGACATTTTGGGCTGCCTTCGTTCATGTTGGAGGATGTGTGATTGATGATGACATTTGTGGCCGTGACTGGGAGACGGGAGGTAAGACTGCGGGATGCATTCATTAACCACTGAAAAACCCAGATTGGCAACCTGTTCTTTTATAAATTTTAACACCCCGACCCAGCGATGACAACCCTACGGTCCGCAACTGACGATCCGGGCTGCGTGTTGTTCCCGCACTGGAAGGAGCACCTTCTCTGTCCCTTTAACCCCAGCCTACCCCCCCTCTTGCTCGCTTACCCCTGAATTTCACTCCAGTTCAAAAGAAAAAATTTTAAAGAAGGTAGGAAGAGTTTTGGAAAGCCCTTTTTAAAAAAGACGGCAAATCACAGCTATTCTCAAACCCCCTCAAACAAAAGAAAAATTGCGGATTAAAATTTGGTGCTAGGACCTCTATCAACAAAGCTTGACTGCCCAAAATGAAAAAAACCCCTGTCTGAAATGTATACGGATAAAAACGGTATTTTGGCACCTATCATTAAACTGTGGTACTACAAAATTGCTGATTCCAAATTAAAACTGCAAAGTAGCTTATCAACAAACTTGACGACCAAAATGAAAAAAACACCGTCTGAAATGTATACGGATAAAAAAAGGGTATTTTTGGCACCTATCATACCCCTGTGGGACTACAAAGTTCGGGATTAAAAATTTAACTGCAAGGGGCTCAATAAACAAGGGGCCTGCGCCAAAGTGAAAAAACACAATCTGAAATTATAGGGGAAAAAAAAGGTTTTTTTGGCACCTACAATTCACCGTGGTACACAAAATTGCTGTATTAAAATTTTAAAACTGCAAAGTACCTACAAAAAAGCTTGACTGCCCAAAGTAAAAAAAAACCCGTCGAAATGTTAGGATAAAAAAGGTATTTTTGGCACCATCAGTACACCTGGGGTGAACTGTCACGGGGCGGGGGGTCCCTGCCCCCCCGCCCCACCCCCCGCTCGCAGGGGGTCTGCGCGGCGCTGCGGCGGCCCCCCACCCCTCTGCTCCCCGGGCGCCGCCTCTCTTACCTGGCCCGCTCCGGTGAACGCCGCGCCTGCCTGTCCCCCCCGTCTGCGCGGGGGTTTCCGTTTAAAGGGCGCGGCGCGCGGCTTCTCTAAATTTGGGGGGCCATTTGCCCCGATAATTGGTTTTTGTCGGGCTGGTCCTTTTTAAGGTATCCCCCCCAGTATTTCCCCTGCCAGTCTTGGTGTGTTTTTGGTGCGTTAGAGAGTATTGGATTCCGTATGATTACCCGTTACCCTTTCCCCCCCCCCTTTTCTGTTTCCTGACCTTGCTGTTTGCCGCCTGCCCTGACCGTCTCCCCCTCTCTGACTACGAACCCTGCTGCCTGCCCTGCCCTTTCGCCTGCCCCGACTACGCCTCCGGTTTACGTTTTGAAACCACGCTGACCCCGGCCGCCATCGCAAGCAGTCACTTCGGGGAAAAGGCCGGTAGCCTCACCCCCCAGCAAGTCCACCCTTTTTTGGGGCGGGCTCTGGTGAAAACCCGGGGTTACTTAGATTCCGTTCCCGGGCGGGGGCTTAGCTATCACGCTTCTTTGGGCCCCAGGGGACCCACCCTCCGTTACATACAACTGGCCAGGATTCCCCCAGGGTACCCTGCCTGATCTCCGGGACATCATACAGCTGTCCCCCAGAAAGAGACAACGCATCGACCACTTGCGGCCAGTCAAAACCCTGGCACTCGTCTGCCCTCATCCTTTCTCCGGATCCATTGCTCTACCGCTTGGGCTTCAGGACCGCCTGCATCTGCCACCCCCCTCACGCTACATGGAGCCCCCAAGAATGCCAGGGTTCTCACCATGCTCCATCCACCTTGAATGGGGGCCCCAAATTTCCCCCTACAGAGCGACCAATGGCCTTCATAACCTCTTGTCGGGAGAAGCCTTGGTTTGGGGCACCCCCTTTTGGGATCGGGGGGACCTCTACGGGGACCCCCAAAACTTCCCCGGGGTTCCGCACCGTCTTCGGGGAACCTGGCCGTACTTCTTCGGCGGCCCAGCGTGTTTTCCCGACTCCTCGGGGCACACCACAGTCGGGTCAGTATCGGTGCATTTCCACTCCCCTTCGGAGCTGGACTGGAAACAACAAGATTGGTGGCGACTTTTGGAAAGGCCTTTTGGGGCGAATAAAGGGGAGAGTCGCCCCGGGATTTACCAGCGCCTTGGAGACCAATCCTTTGGGCCACCCGAGTGAATTTCGCTTCGCCGAAAGGGCAACAAAACTCCGCCTGCAACGGGAAACCGTCCGTCCACGCCGTCCCCCCGTTGGGCCCCACTTCCAGCGGCCCCTCCCCCTCCAAGGGCCCGAAGAGGAACCCAAGGTGAGAGGGGCCCACCTGTCCGGGGGAACGTTCTCACTGTCAAGCATTGTGCTTTTATTGGGGGGTTTTGGGGCCTTTTCATTGGGGATTCCGGTGCCCCCGGGGAAACTTTCCGCCCTGGGGTCGTAGGAGAGCAACCCTGGTGTCAGAACGGCCTCTCCCCTCGACCAGCCCGTAATTTTTGGGCTTCTCCGGAAAGCGCACCTTTACCCCCTTTTTAAAACGCCCAGGATGGGCAGAAAACTTCATAACCACAACTTGTGACCGGGTTTTCGCTCCCATGACTCCGCTGCAGAAACCTATTTCGTCTCCTGGGGTCATGGCAATTTCCCTTAAAGGGACGCTACCGCCTTTGTACGGCCCCCCCCTTTCTGAAAATTGGGGTCCTTCAAAAGGGAGAGTTAAAAATAAAGTCCTGCCTCGATCCCCCCGGGAAATTTCGGGGCCTCCCTTGCTGCAGGACCCCCCCACTTTGGATTGGAGCACAGGGAAGCATGGTTGGGGTTCCGGTGTCTCTCTCGTCCCTTTCAAAGCCGCAACTCGCTCCCAACGTCTCCAAAGTCTGCCAAACCTCCCCAGGTCCCCTTTCGCCTTACGGGACTTGCCGAGTCTTTCGGGGGCCGCGAGACTCCCCCCCCACACCGGCCTTATGTTGTCCCAATGACCGCAACCTGGCTGTACCCCCCCAGAGGGGGGGTTTTTACCCTCTCTGCCCTGGAGACAAGGCATGCTGAGTAGTAAAGGGAAACTCCGCAAAGGATTCTCCGAAGTCCTCGCCCCGGGGCTGGGCCGGCTTCTTCTTCGTGGAAAAAGGAGGGTCCCCCCGGCCCTGCATCGACATGGGGGGCCGAATAAAATTACCATAAAAAACCGCTACCCTTGCCCTTAATCCCCGAACTTTTTTGACCGCCGGGTTTTTGGGGCAAAAATATTTTAAAAACTGGTCTACGCGGGGCCTAAAACTTAATCCGCATTAGGGAAGGTGACGAAGGGAAAAACGGAAATTTAACACACGGGAGGCATTTCGAGTTTTGGTTATCCATTCGGTCTCTCAACCCCCGGCGTATTTAAAAGAATTTTTGAATGGATTTTTCGGGACCACCTATGTCGTGTAACGTCTACTTGGCAATTCTCATCTTCTCCCCCTACCCCTCGGACTCATCGCCACCATGTCCGCCGGGTCCTCAGGCTCCGGCATAAAGCTCTTTTGCCAAGCCCGAAAGTGCCTCTTTGAAGTGCCAGCTTCCCCGTCTTGGGGGTACATCGTCCGAAAAGGGGGTCTCCGGAGGGACCCCCTCCAAGTTTCCCCCGGGTTTTGCGGGCCCCAACTGGGGCCTTGGGGCCATTCAACGTTTTTGGGATTTGCAATTTTTATAGGCAATTCACCCCCCACTTTTTACACTTTTGGCCCCCTTGGGGCCCGACTAGGAAGAATGCCAACCCAAATCCTGGCCCCCAAAGGGGCCCCAAAGAACCCCTTAAAACCGCTCAAAGCGGCATTTGCTTGGGCCCGGGTCCGCTCCCCAGACCCAAACTGTCCGTTTATTCGGAAGGGATGCCCGTCATCGGGCTGCGGTCCCCTGCAAGTCCCCACGGAAGTACATCCCGGGTTTTTTCTCCAAGCATTCTCTCCCCGCCAGAAAAAATAACAGGGGGATCGTGAATTACTGGCCATTAAGCGGCCTTGAAGAATGGCGACCCCACTGGAGGGGGGGTCGCCCCCCTATTGACATTTTCACAGACCCAAGAATCCCTATACTCAGTCGGCTCAAAGCCTGAAAAACCCCCGGGAAGCAGGGGTCATTATCTTTGCCCTTTTGACTTCCGCCACTTTTTCGGGCCCGCCCGAAAAAACCCCAGACTGATGCTTATCCCGCCTCGATACAGTGGTCTCAGCCTCCCCCGCACATTTTCCCCCCGGACGACTCACACGGCTGCCCCCCGTGGACCTCCGCACCCACCCCCCGGGAAAAACAAGTTCACCTCCTTGCGCCCTTTAAAAAACCTGAGTGGGGACCTCTTCTCAAAAGGCTGGGACCCCCGGATTCCTAGGGCCTTCAATTTGTACCCGAATTACTGGGGCCTACCTTGCTCAGGGCATGAAGGACTTTTTTCTAGCCTGACCTCCTTTTCCCCTAATAAGGTTTCCCCCCCAAGCCCCCGGCCTTTTTCAGCCCCTCCCTGTGCCCGAAAAAACCCCGGGCCCTGAGCCCCGGACTTCTTACGGACCCTTCCCCCCTCCCGGGAAAAAACGGGCACTGGGTTTTTACCGACCCTTTTTCCAAAAAGGCCCCCCTTTATCCCAATCCTTTGGGTTTCCCTCGCCCCCCAACTGGCCCAACATTTTTTCTGTCAGTTTTCCTCGCACGGTCTCCCCTTTTCTATTGTCTCGAAGGGAGTCCAATTTATTGCTTAAATTTTGGCGGGTTTGGTGGTCATTGCAGGGCCATTAGACTTTTTCTTCCCCATACCACCCCCCGCTAAAGGGGGGGTTGAAGGGTCAACCAGGGGTTTGGGGACCTCCTAGCCTTTTTTTGTCCGCCCGTCAGGGTAACTGGTCGATCTTTTCCCTGGCGGATTTTTTATAATCTTTTGATTCGGGATCCGCGGGGCCTCCCCCTTTTAGTCTGTTTGGGGGCACACCCCGCCCCCCCTCTCCCCCGCTACCTTTTGGTCATGTCCCGCCGGGATGCCCAAGTAAAGGACATCAAGGCTTTTTAGCTCACACGACACCCTTTACGGGCTTCTGCCCGCACTAAATCCAGGTGACAGATACCGAGGACTCCCCCCCTATTTTAGCCAGGCGATAAGGTTTGGCTATCCCGCAAATATATTCGCTTAGGGGCCTAGCTACAAGTTTTGGTTTCCCAAAACTGGGGCCCCCTTTGAGGGACTGCAAAGTCTAAACCCGTGCCTACAAGCTCCGCCTGCCTCCACCCTGCGGGATCCCGAACCCTTCCCCTGTCTCTCCCTCAAGCCGGGGTGCTGAATCGCTTCTCCCCCTGGCCGTCTCGCCTTCCCTGTGGCCAATCTGATAACATCTTTGAGGTCAAAGGGTTGGCCAAAAAGACAGTGGGGGGAAGCGTTTTTTTCTCATTTCTGGAAGGGGTTCGGGCCGGAGGAGCGGGGCGTGGGAACCGGAGACCAAACCCTTCTCCTACCTCCTCCTAGGTTTTTAAAAAAGGGGGAGACCTAAGGGGGGGGGCTGTCCGGGGATCCGGGCTCCGTGCCCCCCGCAACCCTCCCCCCGCAGGGGGGCTGGCGGGCGGTGCGGCGGCCCGCGGAACCCCCCTCTCGGCTCGGCGCCCTCTCTTTCCCGGGCCCCGCTCCGGTGAACGCCGGCCTGCCTGTCCCGGCCGCGTGCGTTGGGGCCCCCGCTTAAGGCCCGCGGCGCCGGTTCTCTAAATTTAAAGGGCCAGTCCCGATAATTTGGTTATTTGGGGCGGGCCTGGTCCTATTTAAGGTATCCACCACCATATTCCCGCCAGTCTGTTTTTTGTTTTTTGGTGCGTTGAGAGTATTTGGGGTTCCGTATTGATTACCCCGTGTACCATCCCTTGCTTACTTTCCTGACCCTTTCCCCGTTTGCCGCCCGCCCTGACCGTCTGCCCTTCTGACTACGAACCTCTGCTGCCTGCCCCGACTTTTTCCCGTCCCCGATACCCCCCGGGTACGTTTTTTGTACACGCTGTACCCCCCCGCCAAACGCAAGCAAATCACGTCACGGTAACGACTGGGAGCCCCGCCGCGCAAGTCCATCCCGCTTTGCGGGGGCTCTGGTGAAAACCGGGGGCTACTTAGATTCCGTCCCTTTTGGGGAGGCTTAGCTATCATCGCTTGCATTGGCCCAGCGGATCCACTCCTCCGTTACAACTACAAAGGTGCTGGATTCAAATTTAACTGCAAGGTGGCTCTATCAACAAAGCTGGCCTGCGAAAAGTGAAAAAAAAAGTTTTTAAAAATTTTACGGGATAAAAAAGGATTTTTTTGGGACCTTCAACCCGTGGGACTACAAATTTGGGGTTCAAATTTTAACGCAAGGGGCTTATCAACAAAGCTGGGCGGGGCAAAATTTAAAAAGAAAACCTACTAAATTAACTGTAATAAAAGTGGGGTTTTTGCACCTAACAAATAGACCTCGTTACTAGAAAAATCTGTTTCCTAATTAAGGCAATGCAAGTCTAAAAAAAGTTTTGGTGTACAAAACCCGTATCCTTATAGAGCTTGTCTGTGTTTGCCCACGGGGGCGCCCCCCCCTTCCCCCCCCGGACTTTACAGCGGTGATCTCCTTTAAAATTTTTCTGCCTAACACCAAAATCTGCAAATCTTGATCTAACTAAGTTTTAAGGATCAGAAAAAATAAGCTGTCTCGGAAAAAATAGAATAATTTCGCTGAGCGTTTGCTGATGTTTGGACAGAGGCAGGGCCGTCCACGAAGAACGCTGACAACACGACATGAAAAAAGGAAGGGGCTGTTCTAGTAAAACGAGGTCATGTGATTTTCCGCCCCGCAACCAACACTCCCAGTCATGCCGCACACACATCTCACCCTGCTCTATTCGTAATGATTTGCTGGCCGCCCAAATTCAGGAAACGGCGAAAAAGGGCTTTAAAAAGATTTATGACCAAATTTTAACCCAAAAGTGAGTGACTAAAAAATCCGACAAAAAATACCGTGCCCATTTCAAATTTGTGATAAAATCGCTCAGGGGGGAAAGCAGAGTTTTGGTTTTTACCAGGAGGGTTTTTTTGACAGTTTTCCGTAGCGGGTTTTAACCCCTTAAGGACTGGCCACCAAGGGGGAGGGCTGAACGGAAAAATCTGAACTGTCAGCTTTTGAAATTTTTACCAGGGAAAGTTTCAAACCAATAAAGCTGGGAAAGTTTTTCTGCAAAAATTAGAAATAGCGGACCTGTGGGCTATAGAGGGACGCCTCGCCGCCACAGGGATGTGTCCCAGGAATATTTCTCTATCTTCGCTGGCCCACTTCTCCCAGCTGATGTTACGGATAGATGATGCTGTTAAGATTCCTGGCGAAGCTTTGACCTGTATAAGGGGGCACCCGTGCACGGTGTGGATATCTTCACTGGCCCGTGATTACCAGCTGATGCCGATAGATGATGCTTATAAGATTCCTGATGAAGCTTTGACCCATATATAGGTGTGATGTGTAACCCATATTATGCGTGCTTTGCCTTTATAATCTATATTATGCAAAAGTATACACAATATCACACTATCTTCTTGTAGTTGTATGCAATCATTAAATTCTTCATATAATAAAGTTAATAAAGCATTGAAGGTTGCCATCTTTAAAGACCCCACAAATAGTTGGCAAAACAGGGGTGTCTAGGGCTAGGGCAGTAAAAGTGGGGTAAAGGATAAAAAGGGCAGGAAAAAAGTGGTATTGCACTCTCTTCCCTTGTTGCTACATTCACATTTTATCCTCCCCAATGTACCACTTTGGCACCTTTCACCATCTACTCAACTTTCCCCACTGATGCTCCAGTCCCTTCCTACTTTCTCCCCTTAACTACCCTCTACTCATTTATTCCTTCTCCACTCTCCTCACTAGTAACCACAACCACATCCTACCACTTTTTCCCCTTTGACCCTTCTACACTGCTTACTCTCTTTCACCAAGCAGTTCCCTCCTCCCTTTGACCCATATAGTCCAGGCTCAACCCATTCTTACCCTTCTCCACCTCAATTTCCCCATTACTTTTAATCCATTACCCATACCCACCCTGTCTCCAACTCATTTCTCCCCCCAACATCCATCCTTACCTACACTCCTCCTTGCTAGGTTCATCTTGAGTCTTTCCACCACCTCAGTATGCCCTTAACCCAACCTGAACCACCAACATCCCAATTACACCTCCTTTGCTCTTACATACCAATATCATACTAACCCCACCAGAAACACCACTATCCCAATAACACCTCCTTTACTCCTGCATACCCATACCATTAGACATACATCCTCTTGGCTCCAGCATTAACTCCAAACGGTTGACCTCAGTGGGGCAACGTGCCATGCCACCACTACTAAAATGCAGGGTACTCCATCAAGCTTCATGTCGCCATCACATGAGAACCTTATAAAAACCCGACAAGATGCTCACCCACCTGTGTGAGATGCACATGGGTTTGTGGTTAAGTTTCCCGTCTTTTGTGGCAAGAGTTGTGGGTTCGAATCCCACTTCCCCCGATGTCAATTTTTTTTTTAAATTTGGTTGTGTAGAATGACAACCGTAAGGAGGAAAATATAAGCAAGAAACAGAACATCGCAGGATTAGAACTCAAAATCTTTCAGGGACACAAACATACAGAAGTTCAATATCGGTCATAAGAAAAATAATGTGGTTGTAGGTACAAGGGAAGAGAGTGGAATACATCTATTTCCTGCCCTTTTTATTCTGTATCCCACTTTTACTCCAGCACTAGACACCCCTCACTTCAACTCTCCTTCCCCCAACTTATCTTCCTTCTTTCAACTCCCCCCATTCTTCTCACTTTACCTCTCCCTTCCACAGACTCCCCTTTTCCCACGCACCCACCTTCCGCATTTACCCAGATCCACTTTTCAACTCTCCTTCCCCAACTGCTCCGTTTGTGTCCCCTTTTAACCCCTCCTTTTAACCACTATCCCAACCCTTTTACTCTACTTTCCCCATTTTATCCCCCATCTCTTAACTTGAGCCACTCTTCAATTTCACTGCCTGTGCTTTATCCCCTACAAACTCCCTTTACTGTGGGAAGGATGGAGTGGGGTGATGAAGGTACATAATACTGTTGAAAAGAAGACATATGTCTATCAAGTTTAACCAAGGATGGGGAAGGGTGAGGATGAAGGCAGAAGCATAGGGATATGTTTTAGCTTTGTTTCCCCTATTGATGCAGACTTTGAAACCCATAAGGCAAGAGCCGATCTGCCTTAATGGAATATTTCATTCCTGATCCCAAAAATCCCATCACACTGGATCCAGATGTTTTACATGGCTTCATAAGTATGAATATTTTATAGTTAGAAGTATTTCTCTGAGCCTTACTTGAAATCCTCAACTTTTGCTGCTATGTACGGCTCCTCAGGCAGGCTATTCCACAGATTCACAGTTCTCATGGAAAACAAGGTTTTTTTCTTCTGGAGATTGAATTTTTTTTTCCAGACCAAAGGAATGTCCCCTTGTCTTTTGAGGGGGCTTTACATGAAATAATTTTTCTATGTAATTTTTGTAGGGGCCATTTCTAGACTTATACAGATGTAACCTTAACCACTGAAGCATCACTAGGTCACAGTCCGAATGTTGTTTTTAGTGAGAGGTTTGACCTTTCTTTTTCTTTTCATCACCACAATATAGAGCTCACCAATGCAGCAAGTTGTGATGGTGGTGCACCTTCTGGAGAAGTTATGTTGGCATCTAGAAGATTTGGAATTATAATATTACAGTGAACCACTTTCAAGTTTAGTCCAACTTTAATTCTGTTAATTCTATAGCTGTTGCTGCTTACCAAGAGGAAGGCAGGTGTTTATGGTTTGTACCAGGAGTTTTTTTTGACATGTTTTCCAGTATTGAGTTAACCCCTGAAGGACTGGCCATCCAAAGGGGGGAGGTCTGATACTGGAAAAATACTGAACTGTCAGCTTGTGTAACATTTGGTTACGCAGGCATTTGTTTCAAACAAGATATAAGCTGGGAAAGTTTGCTGCAAAGTTAGAAGTAGCTGGACCTGTGGGCTATAGAGGGACGCCTCGCCGCCACAGGGATGTATCCCAGGAATATCTCTCTATCTTCGCTGGCCCGCTTCTCCCAGCTGATGTTACGGATAGATGATGCTGTTAAGATTCCTGGTGAAGCTTGGACCTGTATAAGGGGGCACCCGTGCAAGGTGTGGATCTCAGGAATATCTCTCTATCTTCACTGGCCTGTGTTTACCAGCTGATGTCGATAGATGATGCTTATAAGATTCCTGATGAAGCTTTGACCCATATATAGGTGTGATGTAAGTATTTGTAATCCATATTATGCATGCTTTGCCTTTATAATCTATATTATGCAAAAGTATACACAATATCACACTATCTTCTTGTAGTTGTATGCAATCATTGAATTCTTCATATAATAAAGTTAATAAAGCATTGGAGGTTGCCATCTTTAAAGACCCCACAAATAGTTGGCAAAACAGGGGTGTCTAGGGCTAGGGCAGTGTTGCGATCGGCGCCCGCGACTCCTCCTGCGGGCGCCGGCGCAGCTCTGCCCCGGTACCCGGGACGAGTGCCGCCGCGGCCCGGGTGTCGGCCGGCGGGTGCACTCGCCCTCCGGCGCACCAGTACTTACCCGGCTGCGCTCCTGTGTCCCTGCAGTCTCCTGCTGTCCGGTTCGCGCGTCCCTGTGATCTAAGGCGCGCGCGTGCCGGCTCTGTGAGATTTAAAGGGGCAGTGCGCCGGTAATTGGATAATTGCCGGGGACTGCCCCTATTTCACCTGGGCGCTTCCGCCCGCTCCCTGCCGGATCTCAGGTGCCTTGCCTATGGGAAAGCGTTCCCTTTTGCTGCCCTGATTCCCCGTGACCGTATCCTCGCCCCGTTCTTTACCAACAAACCCCATAGCGCCTCCCCGCCCTTCTGCCTGACAAGACTACGGCTCCTCACGTTTTTTGCCCACGCTATATTTCGGCTGCCCCCGCAAGCAAGTCCGTAGGGGTAAGACCTGGTAGACCCCCGCCACAGAAAGCCACCCCGCTTTGCGGGGGCTCGGGTGAAAACCGGGACCTCTTAGATTCCTTTCCCTGGCGTGGCTTACACCATGTTGGGTGGTCCGGGAACCGAACAGTAAGACCGGCCAGGACCCCGCCAAGGTACCGCTGCCCAGTTTGGGGCCCTTCGCGGGGCCACAGTCCAAGAAACGGGGCCCAGCGGGGAAACGTGGATGTTGACCGCCTTTTTTTCAGCAGTGTCACCCCAGAGAAATACCTCCCCGTGGCCGTCCCGCCCGGCGATTCCACTGGCTCCTTTGGGACCCAAGTCCTTTTGTCACTGCTGCCAAATTTCGGTGACCCAACTCTGCAGGGGTTTTTCACCCAGTTTCACCATGCCCAAAATTTGGTTAAATGGGGGACCAATTCCTGTCAGAACGTTCCAAGGGGGCGTTTTTGGTCACCCCCGTTGTCCGGGGAAGGCCCTGGGCCCGGGCTACACCTCTATGGGGGCAGGGCATCCTTGACTGGGATCTGCTGCCTTCCTCGCGAATTCCGCAGTGTTTCGGGGCCAGCCCCCAGTCTTCTGCAGGAAAGGCACTCTTGAAACCTACGCCAGGGTGCAGTACAGTTTCGCCCCGGCACAGATTGTCCTGGAATGCGCCACCCCGCGCGCCACCTTTAAGAAAGGCCTTTCACAGTTTCCCAAAGGGCGCCCCTTTCCCCCAAGAGTTTTTCCATCCTCTTTAAACGAATTAATCCCCCCGGCCACTCGCATTGGGCGTGCCTTCCAGGAGGCAAAAGAGCCTGCCCAAAATCGGAAACTGGCGCGACCCCCCCCCGTCTGCCCAGCCCGGCTCCTGTTCCCGAGGCCTCCCTGCCCCTTCTCACCCTTGAGGAGGAAAACCTGCAGGTGGATCAAGTCCACATTTTGAGAGGGAAATTAACCTCGGGGCGCACAGAAGTATGTCTATGTTCCGTCCGGTCATTTTCGGAGGGGCTGTCCGCTTCGCCCCCCAATTTGGGGGAAAAGCCCGCACCTAGGCTATGTTTTGGGGGGGATCCCT
>JAODAL010061003.1:0-20575 GCA_025379985.1 Phyllomedusa bahiana | reverse complement strand
TTTTTCAAAATTACCAAAGGGGCTCAAGGTCATGCTTTGAATTTTTGGGGGGCTTTTTGCTGTGACATGCGCTATACACAGGTCCAAAATTCAAAAAATGTTTTTCTAACAACATTTTTTTCTTCACAATTGCCCAAAAGTGCTCAAGGGTCATGCTTTGAATTTTTGGGGGGCTTTTTCTGTGACATGCGCTAACTCAGGTCCATTCAAAAAAATTTTGTTTCTAACAGACATTTTTTCTTCACAATTGACCAAAGGGGCCAAGGGCATTTTAAATTTTTTGGGGGGCATTTTGCTGGACATCAGCAAAACAACAGGTCCTATTCTAAAAAATGTTTTTTCTAACAGACATTGTTCTGCACAATTGTCAAGGGCTAAAGGGGTATGGTCGTCAGAAACGGGAAATATAGACACTTTAAGGACACATTTTGAAAAATACTTTTTTTGCAAATCTTTAACATAGCTACAATCCTGTATTGAAAAAACCATTTAATACAATAAAAAAAGAGAAACAAAACAGGTGGGATTCCATCCTATTTAAAAATGTGTTTTCAAATTAAAGTACTAAAAAACTCATGTAAAAAATAGCTGTTAAAAAAAATTTCCCCTGAATTGTACAAGGGAGGTACAGGAAAACTTGACCAGATGTAGTTATTCAAGAACATTGGGGGTATGGGGCACAGACAAGAACAAAGTACAGAGACCATTTCCTCCCCACGTGATAAAATGAGAAAAAAATGCCAAGAAAAGGGGACCTGGGGGGTAAAAAACGTTTAAACCCCCATTTTCCCAAATGAACCAATTGGCCACACCATACGGGGGCAACGCTACCCGGGATTTACGTGTAAGAGAAGCTGGAGTTTTCACACTTTCCGCTTCCGCACTCTGCTTCACACGACATTTTTGTTTCTGCGTCATCAGGGGATTTTAACCCGGTTAATGATGAAGGACGCCAGCCTGGGCTTTCACCGCACCCACTGTAACCCCGGGCCCGGGTCATCGGGCCCAGGGGCAGGTATAGTCAATGTCCAGGAAAAATAAAATGGTGGTTTTAAAAACTCCTTTTTCCGGGCCCTTTTTTAAAAGTGGGGTCAGCAGGTTTTGGGGCCCGCGGGGCCCAGGCAGGGATATCAATTCCATGAAACAAAATGGGGGGTTGAAAGACCCTTTTTGGGCACTTTTTAAATGGGGGGGTCATGCAGTTTGGGGTCATGCTGGGGCCCCCGCAGTTATAGTCAATGTCCAGTAAACAAAATGGGGGGTTGAAAGACTCCCTTTTTCCGCCTTTTTAAATGTGGGGGTCAAGCATTTTGGGCCATGCGGGGCCCCGGGACAGGTTACAATTCCAGTAAAACTAAAATGGTGGTTGAAAGACCCTTTTTCCGGCACTTTTTAAATGTGGGGGTCATCGTTTGGGGGGCTCATGCTGGGCCCAGACAGTAAGTCAATGTCCATTTCAACTAAAATGGGGTTGAAAGACTCCTTTTTCCCGGGCACTTTTTAAGGGGGGCATGCAGGTTTGGGCTCTGCTGGTTCCGGGACAGGATTTTCAATGTCCTTTCAAGTAACAGATGGTTCAAATCATACCCCTCTGGACTTTTAAATTTGTGGGTATGCGGGTTTTAAGGGCAGGCTGTGACAAGACGGGATAGAAAAATGGCTGGATTTTTTCTGTGATTTTTATAACCAAGTTGTTGCCTAAGATGTAGGACGTACCTTTTTGACTTTGTGGATTTTAAAATTTCACTTCTCCAGCCCTTGTTTGGGTGTAAAATGAAGTGTTTGTTGCTCTCCCATAACTTTAAGGGTAATCGCTCATAACTGCTCACATCGAAAAACCTTATCGATAGGGGCCGACTACGACATCGATCGATCTCGATACCCAAACCAATCGCTCAACACTATTTTTTAAACAAAAATGTTTAAAGAAGATTGATCATACACATAAATAGAAGTGTATGATAAACTGTAACAATGTGTACATAAATAGCATTTTGGTTTGTTGTGTTACTGAAGCATTTCTTGAGTGGCATTTTTATTAAAAAAACACAGCATACTTTTAGTATGTTTTTCTTTTATCTTATATTGTTCTCCATATGCTTCTCAACAGAACCTTAAAATTGCTAGGAGCTGAAGGACATGGGCAATCGCCTAGCTTATAGCCTCATATCACTTTCTCCTGAATAAAGTAACGACACCCACATGGATTTGCTTTATTATTATTGCCATTATATAACAGCACCTTAAACTTTGAAAATGGGCATTTTTCAAATTAGTGCTGACTTTGGGTCAAATCAAATTTGACCAAAAACCCTAGCTTTTAAAGTTTCAGGTGGACCAAAATAAATTTTTGGCAATATTCACCAAAGCATATAACATAACAGTAAACGTAAACCTAAATTGAGGTTAAAGCTTTTTTTTACTAGGTTTGAGTGAGTTAACTTTCCTATTTCTTGGTGTTTCCCAGTTCCGGGTTGTTGCCTGACACACCGTCATCTACAACTTCGGCTAACACCACTTACCTATTGATGTTTTTTAAATGGGAAGAAAAAAAGATGGCATACTCTTCTCCTCATTTTCTACAGTTGAAAGTCAGCATTAGAGAAATCTGCTGAGTAGAAGATGTCTATTATTCATGTCTACTGAAAGTTAAAAGTGTGACATTCTAGTACAGGGATTTTTTGGCAGAATTCTGGATAAATGTCTTTCACAGCCATAATATGGCTCCTTGGCAAAGCTTGTAGATACCATACTTACCAACCCTCCTGGCAGACAGTCCTGGAAATGGCGAATATCAACCAACCCCCCACCCCTTTTGGAGGGTTCCTAAAAACCTCCCACAGCTAACACTCCAAAAGTTTCTTCAGTATAACATCAAAAAAAGACTTGCCTGAACCCCACGCAGCCGGCAAAATGCCTTACTGCTTCCTCATAAAAAAGAAGCCAGGACCCCAGACGCACTGGGGGGGGAAAGGGAGGTGGGGGTTAGTGGGAGCCGCAAAACTCTGCCCCCCCTCCCCCCGAGAGCATGTGAAGACTCCCCGGGTTTCCACACTGGACCCAAAGATGCACGAGGGGTTCTGTGTAGGGGGGGGGAAGGGGGTTTGGGGATGACTTTGTGGTTTTTTGATCTGTGGGGGAGGCTATTGGTGTTTTGAGTTGTGGGGAATTATGGTGTATATAGTGTACGGGGGGGGAGGGGTAATGTGTTGAAGAGGGGTTGTGTGTTTTTTGAGTGTGGGAGAGATGTGTGGGAGAAGGGTGTGTGTGTTTGTGTGTGGGGAAGGGGTGTTTTTTTATGGCTGAGTGTTTTTTTTTGATGGTGGGGGGGGGGAGATTGGGGATTTCATGTGCGGGGGGAAGGGGGTGTTGTATTCTGTGTGCCTGCCAGGAGTGTGTGTGTTTATGTGTGCAAGGAGGTAGGAGTCACTCACTTGTCTTCTGCCCCTTGCCCCTGTCTCCTGCCCCCTGCAGTCTGTCTCTGGCAGTCTCAATGGGAAGGAGACAGGCCACAAGTGATAGAAGTTGCTCTCTGTTCACTGTCCCTCTCCCTGCGTCTGTCCTTGGCGCTGCAGGGCTGGGGTACAGACCGCAAGGGAAGGAGTTGTTTCCTTTTCCCCCTGCCTTTTTTTCATTTTTCTCTGCACTGCAGGGGGCAGGAAGCAGGCCGCAGGGGACTGTCTCTGGTGATTGCCTCTAGCAATAGCCTATTCAGCATCCTGGAAAGCTGGGTGACACCCCATGCCCCAAAGGTGGAACCCAGTATTCATATCATGGGAAATGGGGCACCTGTGGGGCAATGGGTGCACCCCGCTTTCCGACTGGGAAAGGTACCGGCCCAAAAAGAAAGAAAGCTGTAAGTTTGTTTCCCCTTTACAGGGTTCCCCTTTTGGACTATGTCGGGTTTTGGTGGACTACGTCGGATAACCTTGGATTTATTTTTTCAAAAAAAATGGTTAAAGAGGGTTGGTGCGGGGGGGGTTTTTTGAATAAAAGTTTTTTTTTTCAATTTGTGTTTTTTTTTCCCAAAAATTCCCGGAAGTAATGGGGGGTGTCTGACAGATGCCCCTTTATTACTATCACTCGGGCTTGGTGTCAACCAGTGGTGTTTCTTGTTGCCCAAGACTGACACTAACCCCGTGTCACTATTACCCCAGTATCCAATGCACCAGGGGTAATGGGAAGAGTCGAGTTACAATCAGCAGTGGACCCTCTAATGTAATTGTCCACTTCTGGGCCGGCAACGGGCTGGTATTTTTAGAATGGAAAGAACCAGTATTGATGGTTCTTCCCATTCTGTATCAGGCTGCAGCTGTCAGTTTTATCTTGGCTGGTTATGGAAAATAGAGGAGACCCCCACTTCACTTTTTTTCCTGAAAATGTATTTATTTAATGAGAATCTAAATATAGGCATCCACTGTAATGATTACAGGAGGTTCCCACTTTAGGATTCTCAATAAATACATGATTTTTGAAACAAATAAACAAGTGGGTACCCCCCATTTTCCATAACCAGCCAAGGTAAAACTGACAGCTGCAGCCTGATATTATCAGAATCGGAAGGTCCATTAAATTCTGGTTCCTTCTGACTCTAAAAATACCAGCCCGCCGACGCCCCCGAAACGGACCATCACATTAGAGAGTCTGCTTCTGACGGTAACCTGGCTCTTCCCAGTACCCCTGGTGCATTGGGTACTGGGGTAATAGTGATATGGGGTTAGTGTAGGCCTTGGGGAGACAAAAACTACTGATGGCTGACACCAAGCCTGAGTTATAGTAAGGAGAGGAGTCTGTCAGATGCCTCCATTACTAAAACTGGAATTAAATAGAAAAAAAACACACACACAAAATGTACAAACGTTTTTTTATTTAAATAAACACACCCTGGCTACAGCCCTCTTTTACCATTTTCTTAAAGAAATCAATCCAACGTTGGTCTGACATAAACCAATGAGTTTAACATATTCCAAAGAGGAAACCTGTATAAATATAAGAACATTTAAAAAAAAAAACAGTACTAAACTCTTATCGCTTGCTCTCCCTGAAGATCATGCCTGTGGCTGATCTTCTTGGGGTGCAGGGGATGGAGTTCAACCTGCACAAAATGATTCTGAGGGGTACAGAGCACAGCCGCAGCACAATCTCCAGGGGGGTGGGCCTATGCTCCCCCAAAGAGATTGTAAGCTGTGCTCTGTACTCCTCTCTCTCCCCTCCACTGTGTTATGTATCTTAGTGCCAACACAAAATACAACCCCCATCACCTCATAACCTCTCCACCTATTACCCCATAGTCCTCTCACCTCCACCTATCACCTCATAACCTCTCCACCTAGTACCCCATAGTTTTCTCACCTCTTCCTGTAACTCCACCTATCACCCCATAACCTTTCTACCTATTACCCCATAGTCCTATCATCTCTACCTATCACTCCACCTATCACTCCATAACCTTCCCACCTATTACCCCGTAGTCCCCTCACTTCCACCTATCTCTTCACTCCATCTATCACACCATAACCTTCCCACCTGCACCTATCATCCCATAATCTCCACACCTATCACCCCATGTGGAGTTTGTACAGAGGTGACCACAGATACGGAAGTGCTGAAAAAAATAGAATTCTAAGATATTTGTTTGGTAAATTCTGCAGGGATGAGTTGTGACCAAGAGAAGTCATCATGGTGGTCTGGACAGGATGAAAGAAAAGGGAAAAAGAAAAATTCCAGTCATAGAAGATGTCTCCAGTGAGTCCCTAGATGTAATGGCACTGCAGTCACTTAAATGTCTGCAGAGCCTGTGTACCCTGGTATCTACCACTATATAATCACTGTATGGTATAAATTTTGGTAGTAGTGTAATGGTTTAGTTATAATTTAGTGGTATCTCCCAGCTTTTCTGAATGCGGAATAGACTATCCTACGTCCAGGAAAGCTGGGTTACGCCAAAACCCTAATTTAGCTTTCTTCCAGAGTCGTTACGCAGTTAGGGGGAGTAGGCTTTTTGCGAAGGGGTCATGGCTTAATACCAAAAGGGCATGACCATGCAAATTTTTGAGTTGGCACATGTAGCGCACCGCACCTTTAAATCTCCTTGATGCCCACTTTCAAAAGTTGGCAAGTATGGTAGATACTAGTGAAGAATATTGATAATTATTATAAGAAAATATATTTTATAGACAATATATAGAATTATTATATTTAAAAGAAGTATGAACAATATCCAGGAATTTTTGCTCTTTACATGGGGTGTGGTTGCTCATTGCACCTGCATATAAATATTGTATAAATAATAGGGGTAAATGTTCCATATTCTTCACTTGGTGATGGATGCATTCCAGGTCCACTGCCTAATAATCAACAGTACAGAACATAATTCAGCTGCAGATTATTAACTTTTATCTATTATATCAAAAGAAGAGATTTCTGCCAAGTCTTCCTAGTACAAAACTGGACTAACCTGATGAAATTCTGCTGATGTTTTGAAATATAATACACTTCATTATCACGTTTCTTGTTTGTACCACAAAAACAAGTTAAACATTTACACCTTTATTTGTCTAGACGTACTACTGAGAACCTGATAAATACCATATTCAGTAAATAAGGAAAAAATGATCACTAATTGCAAATGACAGGTATATAAGTTAAAATTCATGTAATCAAGGCTTGCTCTGTGTTGTTACACTTATCTGTAAACATTATATTACATAAAGTGTAGTAAGGTTATTACTTATTTTAAACTCAAAATATCCTCTGTGAATTGCACTAATGCTGTTAGTGGTTTCACTACACTGTGAGAAAATGAGAAAGCTAGAAAAAAAGGCCCGAATAGACATACACCACACTCTTTTCCCCCCAAATTTGAAGATCTAGAGTTCTGTCTACACCATCTATTTGGGTAAAAGAAATTTACTTTGAGATATAAATGGAGTACCATGGATGTATGTTGTACTGCCTGTTGAGGTGCATGGAGGCAAGCACACAGAGAATACTGTGCCTCACTTGGAGGCACCACACACTGACAAAAGAGCTAAAGAGATTTATTCTACAAATCATGTCCTGATGTTTGCCTCCATACATTTTGGGAATATGCTTTAAGTTAATAAATCAACATTAAACAACTGCATGGTATTACTTAGTTAATTTAGAAAATGTGTTCCTCTGCTGAAGCCCTTTCTATTAAATATTTGTGCACTGCTATCGAAAAGTTTTACATTAAGAAATTGCTGAGTTTTTTGTTTTGGTACTCCAGGCTCTTCCCACACTTAAAAAAATACAGATAGGTTTACCAGGGCTAAGAGGCTTCAAATTCTAGCCTCCCACTCTAACATGAAAGTATATTAGGGGTGCAAAAAAATACAATATTTTTATACTACCTACAAAAGCAGAAAGGTATACACTCAATCAACAAGTCATTAAAATCAGTAGCCCTTTATTCACAAGTTATTGCAACAAGCATCAAGATCCTCTCAGAGAACAACTAATAATACCAACAATATGCGATTATACAACATAGTCATTTTGGTCATAAGATATCTTCTTGGCACACAAATACTTAAAATTGAGGCTTACTTATTGTTTGGAAAATACGAAAACATCATCTACTAATTAATCAGAAGTAAAACAGTTTTTTACTACTTGAGTTCAAATCTGTTAATGTGCAGATTACAAATATTTCTTATCAAGTAGAGACAAGTTATATCTTATTTCTGTGCTCTTTCTTATTTAAATATTTATGTAATTAACATGTAATGGAACAATACATCTATAAAAAACTGGTTATACACTTGTCTGGTATTGTGCAAGAAATATGAAGCCAAAGAGACAAACAGTTACACAGTTAGTACGTATGGAGAAAGACACATGTCCATCAAGTTGAACTAAGGATGGGGAAAGGTGTGGATGAAGGGAGGGGGATAGTAAATAAAGGAATTTAAAGTGAACTTTATATGTATTTAGGTGTTCATAATTGTTGCAAAGAAAATGAGAATACAGAAGATTTCTGACATACAGTAAAGATAATGTCAGATTTTGTGTTCCATTTAGCCTGGACTGGCAATAATATAATTTAAATATTATTACACATACCAAAAAGATTTTAAGGAATGGAAATTATGTACTATGAATGCTGAGTGTTCAGACCTGTACAGTGACCTGGTCCACAACTGGGATTTTTGCTGATCAGTCATACATATATTCCCCATTTGTGAAGTGCCGAAAGTGTGAGTTGTAGAGGTGATTGCTCTTGTATGCTGCTACAATTAAATAGCCCTTGATGATTATTGCTAGCTTAGTAGCCTTGAGTGGAAAAAAATTGGAACTAATAGCCATGATAACAAATGGAAGTCTGTATGTCATTCATGACTTTGGTAACTGGTGGTAGAATTACTCTATTCTGTAGCATAGAGTCATAGCATAGCATCAAATGTATGACTAGGCAAAAGGATGACTAGACCATGAAAAGAAAAAATACAAGTATAAGGATGTAAATTAAATTTATGAAGTTAATACAGGCAGTCCTAGGGTTACATTGTTCCGACTTACATACGTCCCCTAGTTACAAACGGAGACTTATGCGGCGTGGCTGACTTTCAACACTGAGTCACGCACCATGATAACCAAGTGCCAGCATGACACAGCTGCACATGAGATATAGAACGTTAGGTGAAATCTTCTAAAAAAGGGCACAGACAGCAAAACAAATGTAAAAACCCTTCCTTGCACTATCCAAAACTAAAAAAAAATTTTTTTTTACTGGAGTTACATTTAATAAATATACCTGTTCCGACTTACATACAAATTCAACTTAAGAACAAACCTACAGTCCCTATCTCGTATGTAACCCAGGGACTGCCTCTATATGTATGAGTGAAACCTTAACATAAAAACAAAATCAAATTATTCTGTCACAGTCATTTTACCCATCAGTGACCACAATTCAGCTTCTGAAGTCAATTATGGTTATCCTGTGCTGGGTAAAGCAAGGGCTCAGTTGTCCGATGACAGCCAGGGTCCTGCTCTAATGGCTGTGATTGGCTTTCATTTGTTCTACCCTTTAGATGTCGCAGTCAACAGTGGCCACGGCAAGTGGTGTCACTTCTTTGGCATGCCCTGCAATGTGTCCAAAGGGAGTTGATAGATATATATGTTAACTATAAAGCTATCACATTAGTTATCCCACACAGTACAAAAAAAATTAGTAAATAAATGTCAAAACCTCACACAGCTCAATCAGCAGAAAAATAAATTATGTTATGTTTCTTGGAATATGGAGAGTTTTTGTTGTTCAAAAGTAAAAAAAATAATAATTAAACAAATAAATCATCTAAATTTCCTTTTATCATAATTGTACTGACAAAGTACTAACACTGTACTGACTTAAAATAAAGTTCATAGTATTTTTACTGTATGGGAAATGGTGTGAATTTAAAGTGCAAAAAATAAAAAAAACAATGGTGAAATTACTGTTATTTTCCATACCTCTTAGAGTTAATAAAAGTTAATCAATCAGTTAAATATACAGTAAAATGGAGCTATTAAAAAATAAAAATTATCCATAACAATAAAAACTCTCATATGACTATGTCATCTTAAAAATTAGACGGTTATGACAATGAACAAAACCAAAAAAATTTTTGGTCATTCAGGTCTTAAAGGGGTTTTACCACAAAGGCATTTCATGTCCTCTTTTCATCTCTCCAGCTGTCAATGTGTTCAAAAGGGGATTTGTATAATTTGCTGGAACTGTATAGTATGTGACCCAGTAGGTTTGACATCACCATGCCTTTCACCACAGTGTGCTCACCCCGGAGGCTCTAGTCAAACAAAGGTCTGTTTATGTAAAGTCAAGTAACCTAAAGTACAAGATCTATGAATAGCTCTGCATTTGAATGGTAAGCACTTCTGCCTTTTAGTATAGGAGGCCTGGGTTCAAATTCCTGCAGGAACCAAACCTGTGTTTTTTTTTCTCATTGCCCATACCTGAGTGAGGTTTCTTTTTTTAACTACACTGTTTGACTAATTACTAAGGAGTCCTGAGAACAGGAGTGGAATGATAGAATCTGGGGTTAAACATTTGCTCAGCAGTGAAGGTGTATGATCACTAGGCTGTGAATTGACAGTTGCTGCCTGAGAGGAGAATTGATATCTGAATATGTGTGGCCAAGACTAAGGAGCTCGTCACTGGTCAGATCTCCTAAAGACAAGTTGTACACTATAGATCATTATGATAGCAGCTAAAACAAACATGGTACAGAATTTTTAATAATGATGAATGGTGAAAACGTTTATTATTTAATTTGCAGGCTTCCAATGTCAATTTTACTTTGTTGTAAAACCCCTTTAAAGGGAATCTATCGTAATTTTTTTACTTATTAAATCAAGACCCTGATACATATTCTTGTCCTCTTAGCCATTTTTAGTTCCTGATTGTAGATTTCTCAATTCGGTCATCTATATATGATTGTGGGGAAGACATTCTTGCTTGCACTGCTTTAACAGCAGTCAGAGAGAGACTTTACAGCAGCTTCAAGCACATAGGAGCCTTAAGACTGATTCTGTCCCATATACTTCTATAGGGAAGTTTTTTAGTCATGCTGTGTGACCTGGGAAGAAATCACTGTGCAAGGCGGTAAGAGGTGGAGCTTTGACTATCTCCTCTTGTGACAGGTGGATTCTGTTGTTATCTATACACACTGGTGTCTCCTTTCAGTTTGACCTTGCTTTTACTGATAATGAGCAGACACTGAAAATCTCACTTTACAGAAAAGGAATTGTCAGACTATTATTAGGCTTAGTGGCCAAAGTGAAAACCGCAGGACTTAAGAATCAATAAAAAATACTGAAAGGGATATGGAAAATGTAAAAAAACATAACCAAAATTCCTAAAAAATGTGTTTAACATCAAAATGTGAGTTAAACAGTAAGTCATTTTTTGATGACACATTCCCTTTAAATAGCAGAATGATAAAAAATGTTTCATTGATATAATGAATGCTCACAATCACAACATCCTAAACTAGACAATGTCAATTAGTAGTACAATAATCATCTATGTTGCCTGATCATATCAATATTTAAAATTGTTATTACATATTTTAACAAATTAAAAAGTAGACACTTTGGATACCATAGATAGCAATTTTAATCTTAAATCTATCAATATCGACATTTTCAAAAAGTTGCTTACTCTTAAACTGACTACATCAATACACCAACTGCAAAATACCCTAAGGCCATGTTCACACGACTTAAAATCGGACGTATTTCAGTCCGTATTTACGCGCCGGAGTGCGCAAATTACGGCTGGAATACGTATAAGTCATTACGGTAATCCACAGTTCTCATAGAGAACTATGGATTATGTCTCCTCTCCCTGCTCAGCGAATACGCCTAGGGGGAGATAATTGACATGTGAATTACCAGCGGCGTATACGCGCCGCTGGCAATGCAAGTCTATGGGCCGGCGAGGTGCCGGCCTCCCGCCCCCGGCCACACGGCGTAATTGCGGGGCGTAAATACGCCCTGCAAATACACCGTGTGAACCTAGCCTAAGGGTATGTCCAAATGACAAGCAAAAATTGCTTATTGTATTCTGCCGCTGAAAACCATGTCAGACAACGCGGTTTAACTTACAGTTTACAGTCAAAAACGAGTCCTAATAATTCCTATGTGGCCTTGGGTGCGGACCCACGTTAAAAACCACATATAAATGTTTTGGAAACGTTTTTCATTAGGTTTTTAGTCATCTGCACTGACATTAGCAGTAAATTTCCACTTGTTTTCCATGTGGAATATGACCAAAGAATGAACATGTTGAAAAAAAATCAACCACCGAAAATACGTGTTGTATGAACTATTTTCTATTGATGTCAATGGGAATGGTTTACTTTCGGCTTTAGACAAGTATTTGAAGCCGGAATACGTGTGGGTTATCAGTTTTAAAACAATTGTGTTTCTACAAATGACACTATGGACCCGTCATTTTTTCAATAATAATCTTTTAGTCTAATGAATGGAATACAAAGATGCTTAGAAGCACATTATAAACAGTGGATGATGGCAAGAACACAAATGTTTGTAAATCTCCAAACTTTATATGTTCTCAACTTGTCTGCATGCATTTCTTTCTGACCTTTTGCATGACATTGGTCAGTATCCCCAAGATGTCTATGTTTAATTAAAAACAACAGCATTTTTCTGTTATGCTGTAGAAATGTTTAAATTTCCATAGATTGATTTCTTTTATTTTAGGAATATCTAATTAACAATTTCGTTTCATATAATAATATTTGCTGTAAAGCAGAGTAAGGGCACAATTCACATTGTTAACATATTTGGCTGTAATGTTTATAATATTAATTGAATTTTCCTTCTGAGGTATTATGTTATTGCAGCTGCACAGCTCAAGAACAACCTTAGGATACGTTATTGAAATTTCTGACTGGACTTTTGTTATTCTAGCTGCATAAATATGTTATCTAAGATTTGTTTGGCATATCAAACCAACGTGTACATTTTTGGAAATAATGCCATTTTCCTTAAATTGAAAGTTTAAAAGCATAATGAAATGAAATTATAACATTCACAAGGAAATGCGTGTAAGCTTAGAGAAAAGAAAGGCAAGAAGATTTATTGTTTTTGTAGAGGGTTTGCAATTCACTCATCTTTAAACAGGTGAAAAGATCACGCATTAGCAAACTTTTGCTCTTGTTCCCATCTAAATATGTTAATTGAAAACAAAAAAAGCTTGAGAAATTTAGTGCAACATTTATTAACTCACCTGTACCTTTTTGGTGATACATTTTAATACACCTAGATTGTGGCAAAGTTTGGTGCAAGACTGCTATATAAAGTTTGGAGCATAGCACTCTATGCACCAATGTGTCGAATGATACAGTCCCCTATATCTATTTAGAAGTGGTGCATAGGCGCCAAGTTACATAGATGTCACCCTTAATTGGTGCAAAAAACTGAATTTTCATGTTTCCTGAGATAAAAAGGTCATTATTAGAGATGAGCGAATCGATTTTAATGAAGTGGAATTAGTTTAGAATTTCAGGAAACAATTAATTCTGAACAAAGTCAAAGTTCATGGCAATTCCTGGTATTGAATCTAAAATGGCCGTGAGCATATGCCATAACATGGGCCAAAGAACTATGGGAGGAAGAATGGAACGCCCTCAATGACATGTGCAGACAGGCAGCCAATCAGCAGTCAGCCAGCTTCTGTGATGTCACAGCCCTATAAATAGGGCAGTCATGTTAAATTCTGCCACTTGTCACTGTGTCTCGTATGCATAAGCATCTCTCTATAGCAGCACTAGATTCCACACTGTGCAAAATACTTCCGATTACTGGGGTGAAATACCTTTCAAATACACAGGTGTGCATCATATACACACCTGTTCCTGAACCAATGTTTTTTTTTATTTTGGGATATTGCTTTCTGTGGCAAAGAGTTAATTTTTCACTTATTTTGGGGAACTCTGTGTCAAATCCACTGTGTGTATGTCTCCCCTACACACATCTGAAATCCATCTAGTTCAGTCTGTAGGGATATTGCTATATGTGCCAAAGAGTTAATTTTTTCACTTATTGTAGGGAACTCTGTGTCAAATACTGTGGGTGTATGTCTCCCCTACACACATCTGAAATCCATTCAGTTCAGCTATCTGTGGCAAAGAGTTATTTTTTTCACTTATTGTGGTGATTCTGTTAAACGCTGATACATGTAGAGCCTCCTCCTCCCCCCGAAAGAGTGGAGAGGATGTCGGCAGTAATTTTGCGTTGACGTCACTGATCATTTTGCCCTTCCTTTGATCCTTTAGTGTCCTTTTTCAATCAGTCAATAATCCATCAGTATTGCTAAAGCCAAAAAGGAACAGGAGTTGATCCAAAAAAGAGATAACAAGTAAATGGAATATATGCATGTCTTCTGTGTTTTGTATCCACTCCTACTTTTGGCTATCTAATCAACAGACAATCCTGATGCAAACAAAGGACCATGTCATACTGGCCTTACAGCTTCTCCAAAGACACAATCGGTTGTGTTTGTCCTTTTCATTTCTTCTGACAGATTAAAAGAAGGGGAAAACCAAACATAGTGGCAACATCATAGAGTGGTGGAGGGTGAAAAGAGCATTAGGAAACCACAGGATGGATGAGTGAGAGAGTTGTCAGTTGGCAGCAGCATGAGTAGTTTACAGAATGGCACGATGACAGAAAGGGGAGGTGGCAGCAGCATGAGTAGGCCACAAATTGGCACAATTACACAGTTTGGAGGTGGTGGCAGCAACAGCAGCATCAGTCTGGAGAGAGGCACAAAGACATAATTTTGAGGTGGCAGCTGCTAGGTGACATAATGAGGTGGTGACAGCAGCATCAAACCAGAGAGTGACATGGTGACATAGCCTAGAGCAGCAGCAGCAGAATGAGGAGACCTGAGTGGTGAGGTGGCAGTAGCATCAGAAAGCTACATAATGGCCCAGTGAAGATTGGGGAGGTGGGTGGCAATACCAGTCCTTGGTGAAGATGGTGGGTGGTAGAAGGAGCAGCTGGCAACAGATGTGTGGCATCAGGCAGGTGGCAGAATCAGAATAGTAGCTGAGGCAGGTAGCCAGAAGAATCCAGACTCATTTCTCAAAGTTTGGGTGAGACGGCATGGCTGATCTAATCTGATGCATCAGGTATTGGCTAGGAAAATTCTAGCTGATCCATGCCTGATTCATCTTGACAAAGGTGAGTCTCTCCACATTTCGGGTGGACAAGCGAGTTCTCCTTGGGGTAACTATGGCCCCCACTGCTCTGACTCTCCATCTCAGCTCGACAAAAGCCATCAGTTCTCTTAAAGGTGCAGAGTCCACCACTTGAAAACAGGGGGACTGCAGTACCATCAACTTGGACAGGGGCACAGTCAGCTTCTTCGCCGTATGATGGCTGGATGCATACTGCTGTCTCTTGGTAATCACCACGGTGAACAACTGCTGTCGCGATGAGTGGCGAGGAACAGGAGCATCTTTACTGGTAGATGATGTAAAAGACAGACAGCTCCCTTCAGCAGAGGTAGTGGAGCTTTGGCTGCCTGAAATGGGATGTGTGCCATTAGGTGCTGCTGCAGTTGCTGCGGCAGGATGGACCACCACATCTGAGATACGTTTCTCCCAGGCCACTGGATGGTGATGCTGCATATGTTGACGCAGGGTCATGGTGCTAACATTAGGTCCAAGGCCACGCTTCACTTTCTGCCCACAGATTCTACATATACCCATGTATTTCAAATGTGTTTCACATTATAAGTGAAAAAGTAACACTTTGGCGCAGAGAACAATATCTCAAAATAATAACCTGTCTGTAATGGAGATGTGTGTATGTGAGAAATACACACACTGTATTTCAAACATACTTCACCACAATAAGTGAAAAAAGTAACCCTTTGTAGCTCTACTTGTATCAGAATTTAACAGAACAGGTTCTGTCATAATCTGTGGAATCATCTGATGATGGTGTAAAAGGAGTGTGCTCTTTGATGCTATAGTTGGATCTTGGCCCTCTGCCCAGTTCTTTCTAGCTGGCGCTGACATTACCTAAAATAGCTGTTTTTAATGCGATTTGTAGCGAATAAATTCTGAATGAACCAAAATTTTGGGAAAAATTTGACGAATCAGCCGAATCTAATTTTTGAGAAATTCGCTCATCTCTAGTCATTATGTCCACAATGCTAGTTTGAGCCGTTTTTGGTTGAAATGTGAATTTCCCCTCATTCTGTAGAGATATAGACAGGTATGCATGGCACAAAATATACAACGTACAGTGTTAGTGAATATACAGAGAAGCAGGTCAGTCAATCTGTGTGGGTGTGGTAAACAGGACTCGCACTGTCCTGTTTCATTCACATGAAATGGGAGTACAAGCCATAGTTCACACTATACAGTGTGACACAGATGTTTCTGTTCACAGACATAAAAATCCCCATGGTGGAAAAAATATAAGTGGTTTATCAATTAGTAATATATTTTCCATGCGGATTCTGTCAGAAAGGACGCTTGGTAGACAGGATGTGGTCTGGACCTATTTAATAGTGCTAAACCATGTTCATGATTGCTGCAAAATCTGCGAGATATGAAGTCAAAATCTGCAGTGGAAGTATGGCAAAAAAAATCAATCATGAAATAAGAATTTTGTCAGGATTTAGCTCCATTCTAGCGCTGCTTCCGTTCCTGGTGCTGCCGACTGATGACATCTGGATCAGTGGTCACATGATGCTGCTGCCAATCACAGACCTCAGCAATCATGTACCATTCATCCAGGAAGAGATCACTTAGACCTGTGACTAGATACAGGGTCATATCAAAGATAAATGTGACACCATCGGTCAGGGCTACTAAAAGCAGCTTTCCAAGGTAGGTAATTTTTTTCTATGATAGCTTCTTCCCTAGCTATTGAGAGATTTTTTTTTCATATAATGAAAAACCCTTTTAATATTTCAAGCTGCAATAGATGCATAGGAATGCATTCATATGGCAGTGGATTGGCCTGTGCATTACTGCATTACTGTATTATTTGTACATAAGCAATTGCTACGGCATACATAAGTATGCCTTAACAAAAGGAAATATGATACAGATGGCCTTGTGGGTTTTTTAAGGGACCCAGGGAAGTCTTTCCACACCAGGTATGAGCTTTATTCAAAGTATCCGCTATTTTTTTTTTCCATTCATATTTGATGATTTACATGATTTAAAGGGGTTTTGCCACGAAGTAAAATTGACGTGGGAAGTTTGTAAATTAATTAAAAACATTTTCACCATTCATCATTATTATTAAAAATTCTGGACCGTTTTTGTCTTAGCTGCTCCTTTAGTGATCCATTGTTTATAGCTCGTCTCCAGGGGATACGACCAGGGCTGAGAGCTTCTCAGCCCTGGTCGCACATGCTCAGACATCACCTCTTCTCTCAGGCAGCTACTGAGTGTTCAAACCCCAGGTGCTGTCATTCTACTCCTGTCCTCTGTACTCCTTAGTAATTAGTCAAACAGTGCAAATAACTTAAAAAAAGAAACCTCAATGAGGTATGTGCGTTGATGAAGAGAAATAAAATCCACAGGTTTGGTTCCTGCTGGGATTTGAACCGAGGAGCCTTGTGCCTGGAGGCAAAAGTTTTACCTCTGAGCTACAATGTTGATACTTACAGTTCTATACATAAACAGTCCTTTCTGTGACTAAAGAGAGGAAAGGCCTGGTGATGTCATCCTGCTGGGTCACATGATATGCAATTCAAACAAATCACACACGCCCCCTTCTGAGTACAGAGAGCTGAAGAACTGGATGCAGAATGTATGAAATGAGATCGTGGCAAAACCCCTTTAATACCCAGACATGTGAAAAACATACTGCACTGCATTTAGTATGTTTTTGTTTTACTGTCTAAATGTTTGTACGCTTCCTTGAAAAGTGTTCATTATTTTACATAGTCCACAAAAGGAGATTTGTGTGTTGAAATGCTTTCTGGTCAATGCAAGTCTTCACATATGGCAAATTAGTTGCAACCCCTATTTAGATAAATAAATGTTTGCAACAAATATAGTAGGCATATCTTTAGGCTCCGTCCAAACAACATGATTTCTTGTTCAGATTTTCAAGTGGTTTGCGGATGTGGAAACTGTCTGAAAACCGACAAGAAACCACCCCCATAGACTTTATAAGAAAATCCATTGTGTAGTCTACACTGAGTGGATTTTCAGCCAGATGGCGTTTAGAAAAACTTGTTACATGCACAATCTTCCGCTTGGTTTTTGAGCGAAAGGTGTGCAGTTCAATGGTTACGGGACAGCCAAATCTGCAAACCGCGAACAGATCCGTCCCCCAAAACCATGCAAAAGACGATTAAATACTGACCGGATTCTTAAACAGAATCCGACCAGTATTTTACACTTGCCGTGTGGATGTACCCCTATACCGTTATGCCCTTCAGCCTACTGCTGTCGGTACCAGACTATTGAGGGGCACATCTGGATGGGGAAATAAGGTGGGAGGTATATAGGAGATATCATTCTCCCCTAGACCATTGCACCAATTTTTTAATCAGCCACTGTCTATTGGATTTATCTAATAGATAACAACTGATAATACCTTTCTTAATCTCAGGCTTCTTTTTGCTCCGGTTTGAGGTAGCACCTGAAGTTGAAGAAGAGTCTAGAAACCAAGATGTTAAAGGGGTTGTCTCACTACAAGGATTGCTTTTTATGCTAAAGATCTTACAAAAACAAGTCACTTTGCAATAAGTGTTCATTAACAGTGTCCTGCCTATTCCTAGATATCCCCTCTTGTATGGGGCTGTATCAACTCCTCAGGTCACTATAGCTACAGACCTGTTGGATCTCTCCTGATAGGCTGCCAGCACTGGTCGCTATAGTTACAGACTGGGTTTCCTCAGCAGCTCATCACTGCAGGCCAGTAGTAGCCAGTATTGTAGAAGTCAATAAAGCCAGCAAATATGTCCCTTATTTCAAAAATGAAAGTGAGAAAACAGGACTAAGTTAAGATGAATCGATGTAATGAGACAACCCCTTTAAGTCTACTGGCTTGTAACAGCACAGTGACAGAAAGCTACTAGAAGATAATCTGCCCTTGATGACATTGTTATTAGAGAGGAAAATCTGCAGGTCAGAGTCCCCAAAATAGAAATGGATTGGCATCAGTAGCACGGATCAAGAAGTAAGACAGACAAGAACATAACTAAAGGTCCTTACCAAGAGAGTGGCCAAGATGTCAACAGGCCAAAAAGACTAGACTATAATCAGAACTGGAACCAAGGGTCAGAGCCAGGTATAGATCACAAAGCACCAGATAAACAATCCTAAGGACAAGGCAGAAGCAATATTTCCTAACATGGCTGATGTCAGAATCCGTGTCAGTCAGGATGAAAAGCACCAGAAACAGGAGCAAAGAAATCTATATAGCTCCAAAAATTCTGACTGACTCCTAATTGTTTATTAGATTGCAAATTATATATCATCTCATCATTTGGTGCAATGTGGACCTTAAAAAATCTATATTCCAATGTTTTTTACAAATACATTTAATAAAAATCTTTTCGAGTCTATCTTGAACTGTCCTCTTATATCTCATCCAACTCTTGTCTTGACCCTGTAACGGTCTGGTGGTGGATTCACTGGGCCACCGCAGTCGATGGTGTAAGCCCACACCAGGGAGTGGAATCTAAGTGGGACCCGGTATTCACCAGAGCCCGCCGCAAAGCGGGATGGTCTTGCTGCGGCGGGTGTCCACCAGGTCACTACCACTGGGGGGGCTTGCCTGGGGTTGGCGGCCAAGGGTAACGAGGTACGTAGCGGCAGGCTCGTGGTGTGGACGGACGGAGGTAGGACAGGCGGCTTGGTTCGGTGACGGTAGAAAAAGCAGGAGGTGGGGGAGGTGGCAAGGTTTCATAGACGGAGAGTAAGCAAGAGGTCGGTACTTGGTATGAAAGACGGGAAAACATTTCTGTGAAGCTTTCCCACGGGGGAAAATACACTAAAGGGTCCGGCGGGGCCGGCGGAAGTGGCCGGACTAAATAGGGCAGTGCCTGGCAAAGAACCAATTTTGGCGCACTGCCCCCTTTAAAATTTAAAATGCGGGGCGCGGCCCCTAGGGGGGGGAGTAGCGCCCGGGGACGGAGCCGACAGAGCAGGAAACGGCGGCCCGGGTAAGTGAAGTCAAAGGGGGCTGAGACACGGACGGACCCGAACCCGAGTGCGGGAGGGGCTCCGCTAAGAGGGGGCACGGCGCGCCTGGCCCGGGACGCCGGGGCGCAGGGGCGTCCCTGACAGACCCCCTTTACTCTGGTTTCTGATCTATCGGCTTTCAAAACCCCCCTAACCAAAGTCCAATGACCTAGTAACTGTAAAACCCCACCGTGATTGGGGGGATTCCCTCTTAGACCTGTCCTCTGCCCTTTACATGAAACCCGTTTTTTACTTTAATTTCTTAATTCTCAGCTCCCGGATTGGCCCTTTTCCCGGGGTTCCCCAGACTACTGCAATTTTGTTCAGGGATCCCCCCCAAACCCACACCACCTCTCTTCTTGCCCTTTGTTGTTTTGTCTTCAGGGGTCCCTTTCCCGGTTCTCATTCTTTTATTACACTCTTGGTCAAATTCAAATCTTAGCCCCCGGGTTTAGTAACCAATGTATGTGATGAACCAATTTTACATCTCTGCCCAGATGTTAACTTGCTCTCCGGATCCCCGAATGTCTATCACCATTCTTCCTTTTTCCCCACTCCTAAAACTAAAAGGGAGAAACCCAATTCAATCTTTCCATCAACCACGTATCCCCCATCGATTACAATATTTTTATCCAGTCAAAAAGATCTACACTTTAACGGTAATCAAGTGGCTGCATTGGGGGAAACCTTTGATACTTATGTAAAACCCTCCCAAGCCCTTTCCTTACAGTTGCCTACACCTGATAAATATATCTTTATATACTACAAAAATGCTAGTTCATGCCCTTGTTATCTCCCGCCTAGACAACATCCTTCAAAAATTGATCGGTCCCGTGAAAAAATCCCCAATTTTC
>JAODAL010061002.1:0-20577 GCA_025379985.1 Phyllomedusa bahiana | reverse complement strand
TAGTAGAGCTTGTCTGTGTTCGCCGCGGGCCCCCCCCCCTGCTCCCACTGCCGTGAATTTACAGCGGTAGATGCTGCTTTAAAATTCTCTAGCTTACTACATAAAATGTTCAAATCTCTAATCTAACTAAATTGGAAGGATCACAGCTAATAGTAGAGGTTTCTCTGTGCAGAAAATAGACTAATTTCGCTGAGCTGTTTGGCCACAGGCAGAGCGCAGGTCCTATCCCTATGAGACGCTGAGAGACACTGAGGCTGAAACAGGAAACGCTGTTCTATGTAAAACGAGGTCATGTGATTTTTCCAGCCAATCGCAACCATACACATCCCAGTCATGACGTCGCACACACATCTCACCCTGCTCTATTCTGTAATCTGATTTGCTGGCCGCCAAAATTACAGGAAGCGCCGAAAAAGGCGCTATCTTAATAGATGATGCACAGATTTTAACCTTAATTATCGCATGATCTGGAAATTTCGATCACCATAACAACCTTGCCGATTTCAACTTTGTCGATAAAAATCGCTCAACACTAGTGATAATCTCACTGCTAATTGTTAGATCCGTCTTGGGAACCGGCAGAGCAGACTCCAAGAGGGACCCCTAAAGTGCTTGTAACACGAAGTGAAAACTCCGTGTGAACAAGCCCTTATAAATATGTTTTGATTGTGCATTTATTTATTTTTGAATGCCATTTATTCCTGTACAAACCAATCGGCACAGGTGTGTAATATCATACCAGGACAAATACAGTAAGGGCATGATCACACGACGGATTTGAACGAGGTTATGGCCGCGGGTTCCGACGCGTTTTCCACGTCCAAATCGTGCCCAGTTTATAAACATGGTTTCCTATAGGAAACCGCGTTAATATTCACACGCTGCGGGTTTGGCCGTGGCTTTGGGGCCGCGGCCTTTCAGCGCGTGTTGACAGGGAGTCCTCAGTGTGGCGGCCGTGCGGTGTTGCCGTGGGTGTAAACGCGGGCGTCGCCACAGTCGGTGCGTGGCAGGGCCGCGGCTGGCGGCCCGGTTTTCCCCCTGCCGACTAATTTTCATGGGGGTAAACCCTCGCCGCAAGCTGCGCCCCAAACCACGCCCCCTTGTTCCGTGACCACGCCCAGCGCCTGCGCCGCAAACCCACGTCGGGTGACGCGATTTTGCGGCGAGGTTAGGACGAGGCTTGGCCGTGGGAATCCGCGGCCAAATCCGTCGTGTGAACGAGGCCTAATAACACTAAATAATAAACTGATACAGAAGTACAAGAAAAAGAGAACTTACAATCTGCAATGGAGGAATATAGATACAGAAGGTAAGGGACAAAGATGTGTGTATAATGATGTGGTGGTGGCAGGGTTATTGCAAATTGCATACTATTGGGATTTCAGGTCAGATTTGAAAGTTGAAAAGGTGGTGGAGAGTGTAATTTGTTGGGGTACTGAGCTCCAGAGTATAGGGGATACATGGGGGGAATCTTAATGACGGCTGTGTGAGGAGATGAAAAGAGTACAACACAGAAGGGCAGAGATTGCGTGAGGGAAGGTATCTAGAGATTAAGGCAGAGGTGTATTTAGAGGATAGGTTATGGAGAGCCTTGTTTGTCATGGTTAGTACTTGAGCTGGATTTGCTGGGCAATGGGTAGCCAGTGATGGGATCTGGGAGATTGGAGAGGCAAAGGAGTAGCATTGAGATATGTGAATCAGCCGGCCAGCAGAGTTGAAGGGGAGCAAGTGTACTAGCAGGGAGGTTGCAGACTGTTACAGCAGTCTAGGTGAGAGAGGAAAAGGGCATGGACTAGCATTTTTGTAGAGTCTAAGTCAAAGAAGCAGATTCAGGAATATTTCAGGTGGAGGAGGCAGAAGGTGGTCAAGGCTTGGATGTGCAGTTTTAAAAACTGGGAAGAATCAGAGGCTGTGGGACTGTTAAAACATATGTCACAGATGCCCGTGCGACCCTCGTCCCGGGTCGCAGGCGCATCCGTGCCCCAACGCCGAGTGGCGCCCCGTCCCGCACGTCGGGTCCGGGGTCCGCTCACCCCCCCTGTCAGTGCCGGCGTTAACTTACCCGGCCACGCTCCTGCTCTGTCTCTGTCCCGCGCCGTGCGCAGTCCCGCTCCATAGGGCGTGCACGCGCTGGCAGTGTGAAATTTAAAGGGACAGTGCACTGGTAATTGGCCATTGCCGGGCACTATTCCTAGTTAAGTCCGGCCTCTTCCTGGCAGCCTTGCCGGATCCTTAGTGTTCGTGCCTTTGGAGAAAGCGGTCCCGAAGTCTTGTCTAGTCTTGTCTACCATGTACCTAATCGCTAGCCTACGTTTACCGACCACGAATCTTGCCGCCTGCCCAGACCCTTCGCCTGTCCACGTCTACGAACCAGAGCCGCCTGTCCTGACCTTCTGCCTGTCCCCAACTATGAGCCTGCCTGACGAATCTGTACCTCGCCTACCCTTGGCCGCCACCGCAGGCAAGTCCCGCCAGTGGAAGCGACCTGGTAGATTCCCGCCGCAGCAAGTCCATCCCGCTTTGGGGCGGGCTCTGGTGAATACTGGGACCTATTTAGATTCCGCTCCCTGGTGTGAGCTTCCACCATCGCCTGCGGTGGTCCAGCGGATCCACTACCAGACCGTTACAGTAGGTTCCCGCCATGGATCCCGCCGAGGTGTCTTTGCCGAGCGTCGCTCATTGGCACAATCGAAGCGATCGCGCAGCATGACAGCCAGCATCTCACCCCTTGTACAGTAGAGACATCAAGCAATCGGGATAGTCAGGTGTGTAGTGCCCTAACTCGGTGTCGGTTCCGACAAATTTGACAAGAACCTAGCTGCAGGCTTCTACGTGCTTCTTCATGTGGAACTTATGCTGCAGTCCCTTCAAAGATCAAGGCTTCGTGGTCAGACATTCATTTCTAGTATTGACAGTTACATGTGTGGTTATTGAACGGGAGAGGAACTTCAGCAAAGCGTCAGCTAGCAAATCGCGGTTTCCGCCTGGCACGTGTTCCAGAGGCTCCTGCACCACAGTTGCCAACACACGAGGACCCATGCAGATGACGGGCTGTCTCATGACAAGAGTTGGCCCAGCGTCGTCAGGACCTTGTGCCTTACTGTGGCAGCCAGAACATTTCCGGGAGTTGTCCCAAGCGCCCAACATACGGAAACTCCCGCACTAGGTCTGTGGAGAGGATTCTAGTGCAAATCCTCCTCTCCTGCTGCTGATGCCAGTACGGTCGTCTGAAGCTGAATATCGTCAAGTTCCGGTGCGTTTCTGATGGGCTCAGCTCCGGAATTATCATCAGTCTGGTAAACAGTATCGTCTTCCGGTGGTCCGCTGGAGAACCGCTCTATCTCGGTCAGCGGGCTGCTAGCGACACCATCCAGTTTGCACCAAACCACTGTCCTCCACTGGGCGTACATAAGGAACAGATTTCTTTTACGTGTTACTCGCTCCACGTCGGCGTTCTCCTGGACTAATCTAGGTCCCTCCCTAGTGGATTGGACGTCGGAAAGTAACTCTTGGGTTCCAACGTGGGCATTTTTGTGCGCCTAGCCTGTGCTTTCCTGCTCCCGTCGACCCTTCGGAGCCCGCTCTGCTGCCTATCTGGAGTAGCCGATGTGTTTCTGAACAACGAAAGTCTTCACCGATCGTCCTTACGACTGCCCGATTGACTTACTGCCTGGTACCAGTCCTCCTCGGGGCAGAGTCTACCCCTTATCCGTTCCAGAGACACAAGCCATGTCGGAGTACATCCAGGAGAATCTCCAGAAGGGGTTTATACGAAAGTCCTCTTCTCCCGCGGGTGCGGGGTTCTTTTTCGTAAAAAAGAAGGACGGTTCCTTACGGCCCTGCATAGACTACCGGGGTCTGAACAAGATCACGGTGAAAAACCGGTACCCTCTGCCGTTGATCACAGAGCTCTTTGACCGTCTGCGGGGCGCAAGGATCTTCTCCAAGCTGGATCTGAGAGGGGCCTACAATTTGGTCCGAATCCGCAAGGGCGATGAATGGAAGACGGCCTTCAACACCAGGGACGGGCACTTTGAGTACCTGGTGATGCCCTTCGGACTGTGTAATGCGCCTGCCGTCTTCCAGGAGCTCGTGAATGACATCTTCAGAGATCTCCTCTATACCTGCGTAGTGGTTTACCTAGATGATATCTTGGTGTACTCTCCTGACCTCAAACCCACCGCAGCCATGTTCGGCAGGTGTTGAAGCGTCTCCGAGAGAATCATCTGTATGCCAAGCGGGGGAAGTGCCTCTTCCACCAAACCAGCCTTCCGTTTCTGGGATACATCATCTCTGATCAAGGCCTACAAATGGATCCAGTGAAACTGTCGGCCGTGCTGCAGTGGCCACACCCAGTCGGCCTGCGAGCAATACAGCGCTTCCTGGGGTTCTGTAACTACTATCGCCAATTTATTCCCCACTTTTCTACGCTAGTGGCACCGATAGTGGCACTTACAATGACTAACCTGCGCAGCTGGCCCTCCGAAGCTGAAGAGGCATTCTCTAAGCTCAAGTCTGCCTTTACCACAGCATCTATCCTTGTGCGGCCGGACCCCGCGAGACCCTTCACGTTGGAAGTGGATGCCTCGTCTGTGGGGGTCGGAGCAGTTCTTACACAAAAAGGGCCCACGGGCAAGACCGTTTCGTGTGGCTTCTTTTCCAAGACGTTCTCCTCGGCGAGAGGAACTACACGATTGGCGATTGGGAGCTACTAGCTATCAAGCTGGCGTTGGAGGAATGGCGTTATTTGCTGGAGGGTGCTCGCCATCCCATCCGCATCTATTCAGACCACAAAAACCTCCAATACCTCCAGACGGCTCAGCGACATAACCCACGCTCTTCTTCTCCCGGTTCGACTTCCAGATCAACTTCCGGCCCACAGAAAAGAAAGTGAAAGCCGATGCTCTCTCCCGTGCCTCCGACGTGGTGGGTGAAGAGACTACTCCGGAGCACATAATTCCCCCAGAACGTCTTATCTCGGCTGCTCCAGTTGACCTCCGGAAGGTTCCCCCGGGGAAGACCTACGTAAGCCCTACTCTCCGCAGACGTATCTTGAAATGGGGACATTGCTCCTTGGTGGCCGGTCATCCCGGCGCCCGAAAAACATTCCTCTTGATATCCCGGTTCTATTGGTGGCAAGAGCTTGTTAAGGATGTCAAGGACTTCATTGAGTCTTGTAGCTCCCGTGCCCGCAACAAGACGCCTCGTCACAAGCCGGCAGGCCTACTATATCCACTACCCGTCCCTACTCACTCATGGACTTTGTAACCGATCTCCCTCCTTCGGCTGGCAACACCATTGTCTGGGTGATCACAGATCGGTTTTCCAAGATGGCGCATTTTGTCCCGCTGCCTGGCCTGCCGTCTGCCTCCCGCCTGGCAGAGCTATTCTTTCATCATATCTTTCGTCTGCATGGGCTCCCTCAGCAAATTGTTTCGGATCGAGGGGTCCAGTTTGTTTCCAAGTTTTGGTGGGCTCTGTGTTCCCAACTCCAGGTGAAGCTCGACTTCTCTTCTGCTTACCACCCTCAGACGAATGGCCAGGTGGAGAGGGTCAACCAGGTTTTGGGGTGCTACCTACGCCACATCGTCTCTGCACGCCAAGATGACTGGTCCAACTTGCTGTTATGGGCGGAATTCTCTTATAACTCCCTAGATTCAGAGTCCGTGGGGGCCTCACCCTTCTACATCATATACGGTCTGCCTCCCCGCCCACCTCTCCCTCTGGCATCCCCATCCATGGTTCCGGCGGCGGATGCATTGGTCCAGGACATGAAGACCATCTGGTCCCAGACCCGCCAGTCTCTGCTCCGTGCTTCCAAGCACACGAAGATTCAAGCCGATAAAAGAAGAAGTCCTCCTCCTGTCTTTTCCCCAGGTGGCAAGGTGTGGCTGTCGGCCAAATATGTCCGCCTTAAGATGCCGTCCTACAACCTGGGACCCCACTTCCTGGGACCTTTTGAGGTTCTTAGTCGCATTAAACCAGTCTCCTACAAACTCCGGCTCCCTCCTACCATGCGAATTCCCAACTCATTCCATGTCTCATTACTAAAACCCCTGGTCCTTAACCATTTCTCTCAGAAGTCTGTCCCTCCTCCATCTGTGGCTGATGCCTCCAATGTCTTTGAGGTCAAGGAAATCTTGGGTATGAGGAGAACTAGAGGGAAGCAATATTTCCTAGTTGACTGGAAGGGGTTCGGGCCTGAGGAAAGGTCTTGGGAGCCGGAGGAGAACATCCAGAAATTTCTCCTCTCCAGGAAGAGGGGAGGACCCAAGGGGGGGTACTGTCACGGATGCCCCTGCGACCCTCGTCCCGGGATGCAGGCGCATCCGTGCCCCGACGCCGAGCGGCGCCCCGTCCCGCACGTCGGGTCCGGGGTCCGCTCACACCCCTGTCAGTGCCGGCATTCACTTACCCGGCCATGCTCCTGCTCTGTCTGTCTCTGTCCCTCGGCGCGTGGCCCCGCTCCCTAGGGCGTGCGCACCGGCAGTGTGAAATTTAAAGGGACAGTGCACCGGTAATTGGCCATTGCCGGGCACTGTTCCTATTTAAGTCCGGCCTCTTCCTGGCAGCCTTGCCGGATCCTTAGTGTTCATGCCTTTGGAGAAAGCGTTACAGAAGTCTTGTCTAGTCTTGTCTACTGTGTACCGGATCGCTAGCCTAAGTTTACTGACCACGAATCTTGCCGCCTGCCCAGACCCTTTGCCTGTCCACGTCTACGAACCAGAGCTGCCTGTCCTGACCTTCTGCCTGTCCCCGACTATGAGCCTGCCTGACAAATCTGTACCTCGCCTACCCTTGGCCGCCACCGCAGGCAAGTCCCGCCAGTGGAAGCGACCTGGTAGATTCCCGCCGCAGCAAGTCCATCCCGCTTTGGGGCGTGCTCTGGTGAATACCGGGACCTACTTCGATTCCACTCCCTGGTGTGGGCTTCCACCATCGCCTGCGGTGGTCCAGCTGCTCCACTACCAGACCGTTACAACATAGAGCCATTGACTGTGATAGATGAAGAGGTTGAGTGGAATGGGGGAATGATGATGAACTCTATTTTCTACATATTGAATTTGAGAAAGCGCAGGAGAAGAAGGAGAATAAGGAGAATATAGATGATACTATAAATTTAGTATTGCCATAATCATAATGACAAGCAAAGAATGCCATAGAAATAGATCTCAAAAGACAATAGTAAAATTTTTTTTTTCTTTATTCCTCCCTACAAAAATTAAGTTAATCTATAATGTATAAGGTTCCTATAGAAAATATAAACCATCCTGTAAAACTAAAGGTCATGTATCATAGTATTAAAGAAAAAAAATATTATTGCTGGAACACAAAGGGAGGAAAAATGTTATAAGTTTTTAAGGTTAAAATTAGTTATGTCACCAACTGTATTTACTTTGAAACTGTAGCATGTAAGTGGTTTGTTCTCCATAGACTTTCCGCTAATGTTGTCTAATAGGCTGTGATCTAATTGTCTAGTCCCATAATGGGACTAAAAAATTATGTAAGAAAATAAAATAAAAATAAAAGAATTTAAAAAAAACCCACAAATTTCCATTTTTCCTGACTATAAATGTTTAATTTTGCAAAATAATAAAATTTAAAAAAGATAGTACACATAATTGATAAAACCATGTCTCTTATGAACCAAGCTATAAAATTATCATACTCTTTAACCTGCATGGACTTGGCATATGGTGGAGGGGTGTTTCAAGCTAGTGCTAACTAGTGCCATTGTCTGCAGCAATATACAGTAACTATTCTCTAATTTCCACTGCATAGAACAAACAATCCCGCCGTGTATTCTGGCTGCTGCTGACTTTCCCGTACCAAAGAACTCTATGCTTCTGAACACTTGATTACAAAGTGGTAGTAGTACTGCATATAGTAATGTTTTGTTTTAAGCAGTGGCAATCAGTATTCATATTCGGCACCCCTCTCCCATGCTCTGTTAGCACTACTTTCTTGCATTCATTTAATGGACACATGTTAGGTTCTAATCAGGAGCAGCCAGAGAGCTTCTGACCCTTTTAAAATCTGCAAGCTTCCTTCCACTTGTTAAATGTGACCGTGGTATATAGTGTACGTATGAAGCAAAGTTTAACTTGAGGTTGATATCACAGCTTTCTGTGAGCTCTGTCCTAGATCATAGCAAAATTAATTAAAAGGCATTGAAAAGTTTGAGGGAACATTCTGTTCTATGATATCATGGTGCATTATTTGTCAAGTTTATCTTTGATACCTCTGTAAATGATTTAAAAATGGCACTGTGCTATTTGCAGCCCCCAGTCTACCTTTGATGATGCAATTGAGGGGTGCCAACTAGTTGTCATTGCAATCTGGGGCTGAATAGAAGCCTACGGACTGCCATATTAGGATAAAATAGGAGAGGCATATTAGAATGTTATTCTGCAATACTTTTGTGTTGCAGAATAGTACACAAGCAAGCGTGCCTCTTAGTGGTCAAATACCCTAAAGGAACAAAAAGTACAAGTAAAAATACGTTTTTAAAATATAAAAAATATTAAAAGTTTACAACACCCCCCTTCCTTTATCATTTTACAAATTCTAATATTAATACAAAAAGTTAAGCATAGTTGGTATTGACACTTATGTAAAAGTCTAATCTATTAAAAAAAAATTATATACCAGGTATGGTGAACACCGGATACCCATTTACTGTACCTCACTAAAAAATTTGAATAAAAAGTTATCAAAAGGTCACAAAATTGTATCCCAAAATTGTTCCAATAAGCACTACACTTCAACACTCAAAAAAATAAGCCGTAACTCAGGTACATTGATGTTAAAATAAAAAAGCTATTGGTCTTTGAAAATGGCACTGAAATGCAAATTTGAAAAAATATAAAAGCTTATAATGAAAGCTCTAAAAATGAGGTATCATCACAAAAATACTAACCTGAAGATAAAGATGTTATGAAATGTATATTGAACCTCATGAAAACGAAACCCCCTAAATGTTGCACATTTGTATTTTTTTTACATTCCACCCACAAATATTTTTTGGGGATTTACCAGTACAAGCTACTTTATGATAAATGGTACCCTCAAATATTGCATCTTATCCTGCAAAAAACAAGCCCTCGTACAGCCACATGGATGGAAAATAATAAAAAGTTATGGGTCTTCAACAGTGTAGAGGAAAAAAACACGCTGTACTGTGAACAAAAATCCATGAGGTGAAAGTGGTTAATCTAAGTCATTGTTTCTCAGCTTCTTATAATGTTCTTTTACTTTACCCTTATGATTATTCTGTAATAAAATACATCCATGTAGCACCACCACCTTTTTGACTCTTTCAGCTGATTCTGATATATCAAGTGCTTCTCCCATAATAACAAATTGGTATAGCTGGCAGAAATTGTCCTAATTTCTGGTATATAAATGAGGACAACGAATAATTGTGTCTCCCACCAAAAATATCTGTGCACTGATATAAACTGAAACCAATCTATTAGAAAGTATTCTCATCAGTGCAGAGTAGAGTTCTGGTTGTCAAGATGAAAGGCTCTAGGTGTAGTTCAAAAGGGATATTGTTCCTCATTAGGGAGGTACACCATGTAGGCATGTGGATACTAATACGCCATATTTGCTCCACTGACATTTAAACATATTCAAATAAGCTTAAATGGATGTTCTTTTGCTGTTTCACAGAGCCAGCTCTTCTCACCCAGCTTCAGGCTCACACTCTTTGGTTAGGCTGTGAGTGGCTCTACAACAGTGATTTGCTATTCTTTGCTGAGCCTATTACAATGACATGAATGCAGTAGGTTTGTAAGCTGTAGTGCACAAAGCTACAGACCTCTAAAAGGTTAAAATGTGTCAGTAACATAGATAAACAAACTTCTGTGCTAAAGATAACATGCAGTATTTACTAAGTCACCATGGTCCAGGTTTGGACTGGCCCACAGGGGAAAACCGCAGTGAGCCTCTGAGCATGGCAGACCTGGAGTTTCTTTTAAATTGCATATACATCCTTGGGAGAGACAGAAAAGCAGAGAGAATGAGGCAAAAAGCAAGAGGCAGAGTATAGGAAACATGTACAGTAGCTGTAGGTTTGGCTCTCAGAATCAACTCCACTGGTGGGCTGCTGAATAAATTTAACTGATGAACCCTAGGCACCTCACTGCAGCACTAACATTGTCGTACAGGACTGCTGGAGCAAAATGAGCAGACAGAGATGGTTAGTAACCTAGGGAAGCTTGTATAAACAAGCAGGAGATAAAATCCTCTCTATCTCCTACACAAAACAAAATCAGAACAGCAATGCGTCTGGTAATAATCTTTATGCACCTTCGACCTTATGTTTAAGCCCTTCCTGACATTGGACATACCGGTACATCCCAGCAGGAAGTGCTCACACTGCTGGCCTCATGCTGCATCAGAGTTAGCTCTGGCCGCAGGTGATTAACCCCTTAGCTGCGGTGATATATTAAGCAACTAAGACAAAGGCAGAAGGAGGGATTTCCTGACTTCTGTTGGTGCAGCAACGGCGATCATAAGAAACATTTCCGGGCTATCTGTGATGTCACCATGGCCATCAGTGCATTGTGGACATGGCCTGCATGGTGAGTGACAGTTGTCATAAGAGTCCAGTATACAGCAGTTCCGCTCTGCACTGATCTCTATTGTATCAGTGAATAGAGGATCAATGATACAAATCTCCTATGGGAAAAAGTGGTAAAGTTTAAAAAAAAAAAATGAAAACACAAACACGGAAAATAAATTAAATAAAAACATGAACACTGCCCATTTCCTCTTTACAAGTGTCGATCTCCACCCAAAATTTTTTAAAAAGTAATCATATTTGGTATTGCCGCGTGTAAAACGACCTACCCTATAAATCTGTCATGTTAATTAACTACACAGTGAATGGTGTAAAATAAAAATTTCAGAATTTTTGTTCATCCCAGAGCACATAAAATGGAATAAAAAGCAATACAAAAGTGTATAAATGCCAAAGTAGTGCAATTAAAACGTCAGTTCATCCCACAACAAACAGCCCTTCTGTATATCGAAAAATAAAAAAGTTATGGTTATCAGAAGATAGCACTGCATACATATTGGTTTACACAATAAAAACACTGGGCGACATGTGTGAAGATCGTTTTTTTTTGTGAAAACTGCGCCTGATTTATGTCGGCGCCCAAGTGCGCTCATAAATGTAGGGGAAAGTTCCCTGCGCCTCGCCTGTGTGTAAGGCTCATTGCGGAACTTAGGCGCATAAGGAATGCGCCTAACATGTATTAAGTTTAGAGACAGGCTTGAAATCAGCGAAAAATCATGAAGCATGTTATTGAATAGCAGAAATTTATTTTTGCTTCTTTCACCTTGTATTCTATTTAGTATATACAGCAAGAGCCAGCACAGCACAGGAAAATCCGGATGTATTTGCGGACGTAAATACGTCCGTATTTACGTCCGCAAATACATGCGGATTTTCCATTCGTATCAATTCTAAGCTAATTTTTCATTATTTTAGCCTATTTGCAGACGTAAATACGTCCGTAAATACGACCCGAACTAAGCCCTGGGAACATAGAAATCCTGCTTGGAGGACCACAGGTCCCAGCAAGACCTGTGCTGTGCTGACTCCTGCTGTATATACTAAATAGAATAAAAGGTGAAAGAAGCAAAAATACATCTTAAATTTTTGCTATTAAAAAAGACGAAAATTAACATCAGTACAACATCATCATTGGCTTATTTAATGTAAAATTAGTTTAATTTTCTCCGTATTTTTAAAACCTGTTATAGCTGATATTTCTTTCTTTTGAGATCTTATATATATTTCCTTTAATTTTAAATGATCAACTTTTTCAATACATTGAAATCGATTTTATACAACTTTGATATTTATCTTTATTTATTAATTACGGTAATTTTATAGACAACTCTTTTTTATTATTGTACAGTTGTAACTGTGCACATTTTGCCCCATTACAATAAGTTCTAGCTTCACTGCGCCTCCTTCGACTCAGGTAGACTACATTGAACTAGGTCTGTCTGTCGGAGCTGTAATGCGCCTCACTTTGCCGACCGGTATTCATACATGCATCGGAGTATTCGAATCTGCTGCGTCCTGCCCCAGAACGCCCACAGCGCGCTCACAGCACGCCCCTTCATGTTCGGCGCATTCCAAAGTGGTGAAGCTTGCGCCTAACATCGCATTTGAGCTTCCGACAGCGGAGTCGGCACAGTGAGGCGCAGTATACGCCTGAAAACAGGCGGATAGCCCGATCATACTGGTCGCCCACTTTTTTTAAAGGGCTTCAACATAAAAAAAACTATATATTGGGTATCACCTTAATTGTCTCCACCCAGGGAGTAAAACTAACTTGTCATGTATACTGCACGGTGAGCCCTGTTAAAAATTAAAAAAACACTAATAAACACTATTAGAATTGTAGTATTTTCTTCACCCTGCCTTCCAAAAAATGGATTTAAAATCGATCAAAAAGCCTTGTCCCCCCAAAAAATTATACCAATAAAAACATCAACTCATCCCGCCATAAACTAGCACCTATACATCTCCACACACAGAAAAGTTATGACTCTCAGACCATGACGATGCAAAAACATGTTTTCCCTTTTTGAATAAAAGTGTTTTTATTGTGTCAAAGCAGTAAAACATAAAAATATACAAATTGGGTATCATTGTAATCATATTGACCTGCTGAGTACAGCTATCATATTATTTATACTGAACGGTGACCGCTGTAAAAAATAAAAATAAAAAACACTACCAGAATTGCTGTATTTTGTTCAAAATGCCTCACAAACACCTTAATAAAAAGTAATCAAAGCATCATATGCACCCCATAATGTTACCAACAAACATGTCAACTCATCCCGTAAAAAGCAAGCCCATAATCAGCTCCATATACAGGAAAACAAAAAAGTTATGGCTATCAGATGACATAAATTTTTTTTTATAAAAATGCATTTCTATTCTATAAATGTAATAAAACATAAAAAACTTTATAAAATTTATTTTTGTACCGACGCACATATTAAAGTTATCCTGTCATTTATACCACACGGTGAACACTGTAAAATGGAAGCCCAAAAAACAATGGTGGAACTGCATTTTTTTACCCCCATTTTCATGGCCAAATGCTAAAAACACCTATGGAACACCTGTGTGCTCAAAATGCACAATACACCTCTAGATGAGATCCATGAGAGGTGTTAAATCCAAAATGGGGTTACATCTGGAAGGTTTCACCTGTTCTGGTACTTTGGGGGCTTTGCAAGTGAGACATGGCGCCCACCAAAATCTATATTCCAAAAGCCAAATAGTGCTCCCTCCCTTGTACGCTCTGCCATGTGCCCAAACAACAGCTTACACCCATATATAGGTACTACCGAACTAGGAAGAAATTGCATAACAAAATTTGGGATGCTTTCTTTCCAGGATTCTTTGTAAAAATTAAACATTTTTAGCAAAAATTATATTGTTGGAAAAAAATATGTTTTTTTGTTTTCACAGCCTAATACTGAAAAAAATTAGTGAAACACCTCTTGGGTCTATTTACTCACTACACCCCTGGATACATTCCTCAGGGGGCATAGTTTCCAATATGGGGTCTTTTTACGGGTGTTTATTAAGTTTTAGCACCTTAGGGTGTCCGCAAACCTGAAATGGTGCCTAAGTAAAATCATATTGAAAATGAGATCCCAAAGTCCAGTAGGTGCTTCTCCTATTCTGAAGCTTGTGGTTGAGCCAAATAACGCACTAAGGCCACATATGGGATATCTCTGAAACCGACAGAATCTGGGGAATCAATATTAAGTTACATTTCCCTCGTCACATCTACCACGTTCCTTTGAATTATAGATAAAAACTGAAAATCTGCAAAAAAAAGTGAAATGTTGAAATTTCACCTCCACTTTGCTTTAATTTCTGTGAAATACGTTAACAAACGTCCTAAACACTGTTGTAAATACTTTGAGGGGTGTAGTTTCTTAGTTGAAGTCATTTATGGGGGTAACATGCAGGCCCTTCAAAGTCATATCAGAAATGGACTGGTCTCTAAACAAATGTATATTGCAAATTTTCATGAAAATGTGAAAATGACTGCTAAATTTCTAAGCCCCCTACTTTCGCAAAAAATAAAAAGACATTTAAAAAATGATGCCAACCTACAGTGGACATATGGTAGATGCTAGTTATAAGCTGTTTTGAGTGCAATAACTATCTCTCTTACACGCAGAAAGTTTTGAATTTTGAAAATGGCAATTTTTTCAAATTTTTCACAATATTTTTATGTTTTTCTCAAATTTACAAGGATTGTTTGGACCAAAATTTCTTACTACCTTAAGGCACAATGTATCATGAGAAAACAGTCTCTGAATCACACGGTTAGGAAAAAATGTCAAAAAGTTATTCTCACGTAAAGTGACAGATGCCAGATTTAATAAATGGGGCTCTGTCAGAAAGACCAAAATTGGCTGTTTTGAGAAAACCCCTTTAAGAGAAAAGAGATAGGACTCTCCAGCGTCACTTGTTGAATGTAATGCATAATAACATGCTTTGTCCACATAGGATTGTATCCAACTTTCGCATTAATTCAGCTTAATCCCTTAAATGTGTTTGATTTCCATCACACATTTTCAAAGTATCTTATCTTAATTTGTTGTTATTGACCCACTGCCAAGTACAATGGGCTTTAGCAGAAGATTGTTAAGAATTTTATGTACTTTGACCAATATACCTAGGTATTTGCTATTATTGTATTTAGTAGTGCTTAGTATTTCCTAGTTGGATTCAATTTTTTTCTTTTTACAATTCTTTTTTCACTCATATTATTCAGAGAAACAATATAATTTTCACTTTATCAAATGGTTTAACCCCTTAGGGTATGTTCACACAACATTTTTTTGGGCTGTTTTTAGCCCCAAATCAGCCTCAGACAAGCTCAAATAACAAATCATTTAATATAATATAAACTACACCTTGTCATTCATGTAAAGCGTATTTCCCAAGCATAATTGTGGGCTATTTTTTGGACGCAATTACAGATGTAAAAATAAGTGACGTCAATTCTTGAGGTGTTTTACGCTTATAAAATCCCCATAGGAAACAATGGGCATAGGATTTTTCAAAATACGCTTCAAAATACGCCTCTAATCAGGAGATTTTAAGCTGACTTGGAAGCGTAAATTTACACTTCAAAAAATGTCATGTGACCATACCCTTACTGAGAGTTGATGTACATTAACGTCATTATGTTGGTAAGAGTGTATAGAAGGGAGAGCCATATTTTAAAACTATTCTGAAATGCTATTGTATTGCAGAATTGTGTACAACCCATCACATCCCCTCATGGTTAAATACCATAGAAGGACTAAAAATACAAGTAACAAAAAGGAATCAAAACTATAAAAAATTAGTAATGTTTACAACATAATTGGTAAACATTATTTATCCTGTAAGATAGACACAAAAGAAAAACAAATTACCTACTGACAAATTTTGTTTTTGTGATCATTTAATTGGAATAAAAAGTGATCAAAAAGTCAAATGTAAACCAGAATGATGCAAATAAAAAAAAATTACACTTTGGCCCACAAAAAATTAACTCCTGTCCCAGATCTGTAGATGCTGCAAAGAAAATTAAAACAATGGAAAAAGTTTGTATTTCTTTTAAGTAGTAAACAATTAGTAGCATTAAAATTCATAATGACCAAAAGAATAATGGTAGCATGTTACTTTTAATCCGTGAAGAAAGGAACCCCCATAAATGACTTGTGTTCTGCCTCAATCATGAAAAAATAGTTTTTAACTTCACAGTTTATTATATGGTAAGATAAATGGTACCAATAAAACATACATCTTGTCCTGTAAAAAGCAAGCCTCCATATAGCAAAGTAGACAGAAAAATTAAAAAGTTATTAATCTTGGAAGAAAGGGAGGAAAAAATTGATGCGACTTGTAAAAACAAAATTTTGCGTCCGGAAGGGGTTAATAACTGTCCCTTTATACGTTTCAGGTTCCCTTAAAAGCATGTTTTCTTTCTTAATCAGCCGCAAATGCAGTAACTTCCTTAACCTAGTTTTCTTAATGCCATTTTAAACTTTATTTTGAAACTTCTGTAGCTAATTTTTCGAGAAAGAAGAGCATATAGATTATTTTAAATCAGTGCCAATAAAGTCATCATTTCCTGTACTTCAAGGAGATATGTCAGAAAAAAATGACCTATTGCTAAGAATGTTTTCTTATACATTATTTTTGTCACTATTATATATATATATATATATATATATATATATGTATTATATATATATATATATATATATATATATATTTTTTTTTTTTTTTTTTTATTTATTTATTTTTTTTTCTCATTATCAGCACAGGTAGGGTTACACTGAAACGTGATACTAATGTGTATAGATAACACAGAATCCACCATTCACAATAGGAGACAGTCACAGCTCCCTTTTCATGCAGACTGACTTCTTCCTAGGTCACAGAGCAAGAGCATAGCTTTAGAGAGTGCAGAGGTAGCAGTCACTACTGCAGCTTGAGGGGGCACAAAAGCTCTCCTGCCACATAGGAAAACACCAGTATTATAAATAACACATGGTAGCTGGGGGGCCCAATTTCACTTTCTGCATTGGGGGCCAGGAGCTTCAAGTTACTCCTCTGTCACAGAGCATGCCTAGAAAACTCTCCTATAACAATCAATGGGTTGCCTACTGTTCACAGGCTCCTATGTCTATGAAACTGGTATAAAGCATTTCTCTTAATGCCGTTAAAAGCAACTCAGGAAAGATGACTGCCTCCATAATTACAGTGGGGAAAAAAAATAATTAGTCAGCCACTAATTGTGCAAGTTCTCCTACCTAAAAAAGATGAGAGAGGCCTGTAATTGACATCATAGGTAGACCTCAACTAAGAGAGACAAAATGAGAAAACAAATCCAGAAAATCATATTATCTGATATGGAAAGAATTTATTTGCAAATTATGGTGGAAAATAAGTATTTGGTCAATAACAAAGGTTCATCTCAATACTTTGTTATATATCCTTTGTTGGCAATGACAGAGGTCAAATGTTTTCTGCAAGTCTTTACAAGTTTGGCACACACTGTTGCTGGTATGTTGGCCCATTCATCCATGCAAATCTCCTCTAGAGCAGTGATTTTTTTGGGCTGTCGCTGGGCAACACGGACTTTCAACTTCCTCCAAAGGTTTTCTATGGAGTTGAGATCTGGAGACTGGCTAGGCCACTCCAGGACCTTGAATTGCTTCTTACAAAGCCACTCCTTTGTTGTCTTGGCAGTGTGCTTGGGATCATTGTCATGCTGAAAGACCCAGCCACGTTTCATCTTCAATGCCTTTGCTTATGGACGGAGGTTTTAACTCAATATCTCATGATACATGGGCCCATTCATTCTTTCATGTACACGAATCAGTCATCCTGGTCACTTTGAAGAGAAACAGCCCCAAAGCATGATGTTGTCACCCCCATGCTTCACAGTAGGTATGGTGTTCTTTGAATTCAACTCAACATTCTCTCTCCTCCAAACACGACGAGTTGTGTTTCTAAACAACAGTTTTACTTGGTTTCATCTGACCATAATGACATTCTCCCAATACTCTTTTTGGAAACATCCAAGTTTCCCCACTAGCAAACTTCTAGCAAAGCCTGGACATGTACTGACTTAAGCAGAGGGACACGTCTGGCACTGGCTGCATAGTGTGTTACTGATGGTAGCCTTTGTTTCATTGGTCCCAGCTCTCTGCAGGTCATTTAGTATATCCCCCCATATTGTTCTGGGATTTTTGCTCACCGTTTTTGTTAGATCTTGCGTGGAGTCTGAGATCGAGGGAGATTATCAGTGGTCTTGTATGTCTTTCATTTTCTAATTATTGATCCCACAGTTGATTTCTTCACACCAAGATGCTTGCCTATTGCAGATTCACCTTTCCAGACTGGTGCAGGGCTAAAATTTTGTTCCTGGTGTCCTTTGACAGCTCTTTGGTCTTCACCACAGTGGAGTTTGGAGTGTGACTGTTTGAGGTTGCGGGAGGTGTCTTTTATACCGATAACAAGTTCTAAGAGGTGCCATTACTACAGGTAATGAATGGAGGACAGAGGAGCCTCTTAAAGAAGAAGTTACAGGTTTGAGAGAGCCAAAAATCTTGCTTGTTTATAGGTGACCAAATACTTATTTTCCACTATAATTTGCAAATAAATTCTTTCCAAATCAGACAATGTGATTTTCTGGATTTGTTTTCTGATTTTGTCTCTCATAGTTGAGATGTCAATTACAGGCCTCTTTCATCTTTTTAAGTGGGAAAATTTGGACAATTGGTGGCTGACTAAATACTTTTTTTCCCAACTGTATATACAGAAAAAGAAGAAATAAATCTAGAAAATTAAAACAGCTAATAAGAATATGTATCAGTTTCTCATTTTAATTAGTAAAAAAGTGTATTGATGATAGATTCCCTTTAAATTATTCATATTCACATTTCCTACTCTTAAGAAAGTAGTTTTAATTTCCTATCTAAAGCATATTTCTGTATATTAAAAAAGTCAGGTGCAAATTTGAGATCTTTTTAAATCTGTTTTTCATGTTCTGAAGAAAGTGTATTCTTTGCCACATTGGATATAGTTCCTGTTTATATATTGTAACCATGCTGGGTGGCCTTGATAGGAACAAGACTAATAAGCGTATGTTCACACGGGGTAATTTCGGTGCGCATTTCACTGCATATTTGCGCTCTAATATGGGCGAGATGTGCGCCAAAATTATGGTAATCCATAATTCTCATAGAGAACTATGGATTACACCTCCTCTCCCCACTCGTACAAAACGCTCGTATTGTAAGGGGGGGGGAGATAAGTGACATGTCAATTTCTCGCGGCGAATACGCGCTGTGAGTTTTGAATGTCAATGGGACCGGCGGGCTGCAGGCCCTCCCCACGCCACGTGAGTACAGGCGTATTAGCGCGAGCTCCCGAAACCCACGATGTACTACGGCGCATATTGTACGCGCCGCAGTGCATTGTGTGAACATACCCTAACAGAACTTAAGCCAGTCAACGGTTGTATGCAAGTAATATTAAGTGTGTATCAAAAAATAAAAGTAGGGACATACAAATGGATGATGAACAGCAGGATGGACGATGACAAGGGCACGGTTAGAAATAGAAGGATAAATGACTTAAATCCAGAGGCAAGACACCGAAAAACATCTGACCCTAACAGATAGCTTTTTCTAACTCTGTCCCTGAACTGTCCCTAGCACTGACCCTAACTCCAGACAACCCTGGTCTACTCTATTCCTGATAATATCCTTACTATTGTCCTTCACTAATCTGATCCTAGCCAAAACAGCTATAAATGACCAAAGGGAACTCAGGAATAGAATACACTGCAAGACAAAACAGAACAGAAGTTTCAGAGAACCAAGATAAACAGGGCTCTATCAAATTGGAAATAGATAAATAACTAAAGCAGGACTGTATGCAGCAAGCTCACAGCTTTATAGAGGCTAGCAATTAACCATTCCCAAATAATGAAGCTCACAAATTACATAGTTTATAAGGCTGAATAAAGACAGACGTCCATTCAGTTCATCCTATTGTGCTATAGTGTTGATTAGAGATGGGCGAATTTCTCAAAAATTCGATTCGGTCACTTTGCCGAATTTTCCGACAAAATTTGTTTCGTTCCGAATTACTTCGGCACGATCGCGTTAAAAAGCAGCTATTTCCAGGCTGCACGACCCTGCAGGGTTGTGTAGAACATTGTGCCATGCTTAAATATGCAGAGGGAGCTTGGTTTGGTCTTCATACAATGTTGTGTTTTAGTATGACACGCAGATGACTGCCGTCGCTCTTAGAATCGTTTCACTATAAAATTCCCTGGGCACTTAAGAGGGAAAAACTGACCAAAAAACTCAAGCGGGAATGTAGCCTGATAAAAGTTCATGGGAGCGAAAGCTGGAAAAAAAAACAGCGGAGGGCTCAGGTGGCAACATTAGTGACCCGAGTTGGGAGGTGACGGCGGCAAGCCACAGCAGCATGAGGTCAGGCAGTGGCACAATGACATTCTGGAGGGGCAAAAACACGAGGAAGCCACAGGTGGCACAATGACTGAGAGCGGAGATCACGGCGGCAGCAGTATGAGGTCAGGGGAGTGGCACAATGACATTTGGGGGCGGCAAAACAGTATTTAGGCCACAGAGTGACACAATGTACAGTGTGGAGGTCACGACAGCAGCAGCAGGAGATCAGGCAGTGGTACAATGACATTCTGGAGGAGGCCAAAAACAGTATTAGGCCCAGAGTGGCACAATGATACAGTGTGGAGGTCACGACAGCAGCAGCATGAGGTCAGGCAGTGGCACAATGACATTCTGGAGGCGGCTGAATAGTATTAGGCCACGATGGCACCAAACACACAGTGTGGAGGTCCGGCGGCAGCAGTAGAGATCAGGCAGTGGCACAATGACATTCTGGAGGGGGCCTGAATAGTTTAGGCCCCCGAGTGGCACAATCCCCCACGGTGGGGGGTCAGGCGGCAGCAGTATGGT
>JAODAL010061001.1:0-20578 GCA_025379985.1 Phyllomedusa bahiana | reverse complement strand
GGGGATTGGTTTTTTGGACATATTGGTTTTAAAAGGGTTTTTTCCCAAAAGGGCTTTTTCATCCATTTTTAACCCCTTCAACTTTCAGGGGGCTCAAAAGGAGTGTGTGTGTTTGTTTGAATGAAATATCCTGAACCAGCAGGCTGACATCACCATGCCTGTCCCCACATTGTGCTTACTCTAGTCTAATGTCTTTTTATGTAAAGAGCTGTAACACTACAATTAGTTACAAATCCCCTCCCCAAAAAGGCAAAGGTCAAATCCCTGCAGGAGCCAAATATATGGATTTATATGGAAATATATGGATTAATTTTCAATAAGGATGAATGGTGAAAACGTTTATAATTTAATTTGCAAGCTTCCTGTGTCCATGTAACTTCGTGGCAAAACCAAAGTTTAAGTTAGTAAGAAATTTTGGTCTATACAATCCTTGTTTATTTGTGAAAAATATCAAAAAATCGTGAAAATGTTGACAAATTTCCCCTTTTTCAAAGCTCAAAAAACTGCAGTAAACAATATTCCATACAAAATATTTATAATTAGCACTACCATATGTCACTGTGGGTTGGCATAATTTTTTTATTTCCTTTAAATTTTTTTTTCGACATTAGGGCTAAAATTTAATATATTTTTCACATTTTCAAGAAAATTTTTGATTTTTTAAGTACCGTCCATTCTGAGGGGGCTTTGAGGGGGCTTGTATTTAGATACCCACATAAATGACTCCATTTAAAAAACTGCACCCAAAAGTTTTAAAAACAGCATTTGGGAATTTTAATTTAACCCCTTTTGGGTTTTTTTACAGAAATAAAAGCAAAGTGTAGTTGAAATTTCAAAATATCATCTTTTTATTTTCAATCTTTACCTATTATTCACTTGAACATGGTAAAAATAACAGAATCTTCAACTCATATAATCGCCCTGATGCAGACCAATCTTATAAGATATCCATATTGTGCCCCCAGTGCTCTATTTGACACAGAAAACCAAAAGGAATAGGAGCACTTACTGGTCTTTGGGGTCTTATTTTCAATACAATTTTTTGTATGCACCGTTTCAGGTTTGCGGACCCCCTAAGGTGCTAAAACTTAATAAACACCCCTAAAAAGAGCCCATAATGGAAACTATACCCCTTAAGGAATATATCAAGGGGTGTAATGAGTATATTGACCACACAGGTGTTTTACACTTTTTTTTAGCGTTTCATAGTTTCATAGTTTCATAGTTTGTAAGGCCGAAAAAAGATAAGGCGTCCCTTCCAGTTTTCAGCCTGTTGTCTAAGGAGTTGATCCAAGGAAGGCAAAAAATCCCAATATTAGAGAGCCAATTGTTCCTCATTTTAGGGAAATATTCCTTCCCACTCACCATGGCAATCGGAAAAATCCCAGGATCAATGACTCCTCTCCAGAATCCTAGACACTATAACTCGTTATATTATTACGCTCCAGAAATGCATCCAAACCCTTTTTGAACTCTGTTATTGAAATTACCATGATAAGTTCCTCTGGCAGAGAGTTCCACAGTCTCACTGCTGCTCTAACCGTAAAAGTATCCCTTTCTAGTTTATTATGAAACTTTCCGTTCCTCAAGACGGTAAGGATGCCCCCGTTGTTCTAGATACAGCCCTGGGTAAAATTAAATCGTGGAGAATTCTCTTATATTCGAACCTTTGATTGTATTTAAACATATTTATTAATGCTCCCCCCAAAGAGCCTCTTTTCTCTAAACAAATAACCCTAATCACGAAATCGTCGCTAAACTTTCTGGGCGGTACTGTAGTGCCAGCCCAGTCCTTTATATTATTGTTTTGTTGCCCGCCTTTTGTACTGGTCAAGCTCTACAATGTCTTTCTTTGTGAGCACTGTGCGCTCAAAACTGTACAAAATTCCAATGTGTGTCTAACCAGTGACTTGATATAATGGGAGAATAATGTTTCTCATCATGTGCCTCTATGCCCCTTTTAATGCACCCCAATGATCCCTATTTAGCTAGCACTGCTGTCTGACACTGGCTGCTATAATTAATATACTGTCCACCAGGTATTCCACAGTCCTTATTTCCATTTAACAACAGTAGAGTCATTAATGATTTGTCTCTTCCCCATGTGCATAAACCTTGCAATTATCTGTATTAAACCTCATCGCCATTTCCCTGCCCAGGCCTCCAACTTATCCAGATCCCTATTGTAATAACACATTATCCTCTATTGTGTTGATTACTCTACAGAGCTTATTATCGTCTACAAAGAGATCGATCTATTCTATACTGTGAAAACCTGTGTAAGTTCATTAATGAAAATGTTAAAGAGAATAGAGCCCCAATACTGACCCCAGTTGTAACCACGAGTAACAGTGAGACGATCCAGTCTGAGTATGTACGTTAATTACACCCATTGTTTATCTATCAGTGAGCCAGTTGCTTACCCACTCTGCACACACATTTTTCCCCCCAGTCCAAGCATTCTCATTTTATTGTACCAAACTTTTTATGTGGACAAACCGGTAAGCAAATGCTTTAGAAAAATCTATGATTATAACATCCAATGGTCTCACCCCGATACATTCTAGCACTGACATCCATCTCATAGAAGCAGATCGAGATAGTCTGACAAGACCGACTCACTTCATAAACCCATGCTGGAACTGCGTTATACATTTATTTTTTTCAGTGAGGATACTCCAGGATAGCATCTCCTAAGAAAACATTCAAACATTATACTACAACAGAGTAAACTTACCGTCCTATATTTTTCCTGGATCACTTTTTTTAACCCTTTTTTTGAATCATGCACCACATTTGCTATTGCTCCAATCTTTTGACATACCCCGTTATTAGACAGTCCAAAAATATTAAGAATAGGGGGCCTATCTATTGACATCACGTACTCCTTAGGACACTGGTGTAATGCCATCTGAGCATTGTCTATTTAATCTTCTAAGACGAGCAGCAAACTTCTTCCTGGTTAGTACAAGAAACTTTAAAAAAAAAAAGTTGGAGTTTACCACATCTCTCTGTTTCAACAGGAAATCTCATCCTCCTCGAAACTACAGTGGAAAAAAATTGTTTAATGTAGGATTGACTTTATTACTCAACGCCCTCTACTGTCCTCATTCCTCCAGTATTTTCAAAGGCCAACATTTTCTGTTTAAATCTTTGTTAACTATTTATATAGTTACAAAAATATTTTGGTTAGTTTTACTTATTCTATAGCGATATGTCTTTCCATCTCCGCTTTGCTTCTTATCTTTATTTTACACACTTAATTTTTTCCCCTTATAGCTTCTTACTGCCCTTTCTTCACAACCCTCCCAGTTTTTAGTAGTTGGAAAAGACTTTCTTTTTGTTATTTATATTGCCGATTCTTTTACATCCCTGTTTGATCCACATTGGGTTTTTCCTGTTTCTAATTATTTTAATTACCATAAGTATGTTACCCTACTCACAGAGGTATGTCTAGGATTTTTTAAATATCCCATTGTATTTTTGTCTTGCATATTTAAACACATTGTCCACTGTCAAAACGAGTTTAGGCCTCGCTAAGAGTCAGAGTAAAATTACCTTGCCCTAAAAATCATGTGTTTGTGTGGCTCTGACAAAAACTCTATAGAAAGAATAACCACAATTGATATATTTGGTCACGTATTCCTAAGTCCCCGTCAACATGAACCTTTTGTTACTCTAGTCAGTCTATAACAATATTATTCTAGAATGCCTTTCCACTAGTCGGTTCTTGCGCACCATTTCAAGGTAATTATCATTAGTTTATTGACAAAAACCTTTTTCCTTATGGAGTAGCAACAGGTTTGCGGATTCCCAATTGATGAGCTGGATAGTTAAAAGTTGCCAATAATAATAACCTCATGCTGATTTGCCGCCTTCATCTATTTGCCATGAGGAGTAACATCTTCTATGGGTTCTGTTATTTTTGGAGCCTATAGACAACCCCTATTAGTATTATATTGGTATTGTTTACCCCCATGTATATTTAACCCCATAATGATGTCCGCATGTTATTACCTTACCTATATCTTCCCGCAGTGTTGCTTCAGAACAGGTATTTTACCATAGAATCAGACACCATCCCCCTTTCCCGGTCTACATCCTTCTAAATAGACTGTAACCCTGTAAGTTAACCGCCCAGTCGTAGCTCTCCGTCCTGCCCATGTCTCAGATATCCCACTATGTCATATTTTTCTTCACTATTAGTAATCAAGTTCATTTATTTTGTTGGTCAACTCCTGCATTGGTCACATGCAATTTAGAGATTTTTCAGTTTTTAAATCCTGTTCCTCGTCCCCTTGATCCGCTTATAAACTATTGCTACATCCCCATCCCTCCCACTTATCCACCCCCTTTTATTCCTAATCTCCCAGCCTTATCTTCACTATCTTGCCTATGCTATATGTGTAGTTACCTCACACCCCCATCCCCAGTTTATAATATACTTCCAACTTCCTTCCATTTTGTCCCCCAATACACCTCCACCCTCCCCATTAAGTGCAGCCCACCCTAGCATAGAGTCTGTAGCCAAACAAAGTCAGCCCAGTTTTCAAAAAACCCACATCCCCTTCCTACACCAATTTTTGAAGCCACTTATTCACCTTTCTAATCTCCCGCGGCTCTCTGGTGTGCCTGTGAACAGGTTAATAATTCTGAAATATATTACCTTGGAGGTCCTTGCCTTGGATCTTTTGGCCTAATCCGGAAACTCATTTTTTAGAGACACTCCACCTAGCCTCTAACTTTTGTCATGTGCCAATGTGGACCATACACTGGATTCTCACCAGCCCCACCCAGCATTTCTTTCCAACCTGATCCGCCGATATGTCGACACTCGGAGCCAGGTAAACAACAACTGTTCGACCCGATCCCAGGTCTTTGTGGCAGTTGTCCCTGTCCTGATGCCCCTCTAAATATGAGTCCCCAAACAACTGAGCAACAGTGCTAGTCTTGACCTGCACTCCTATCCCCATTCGTTATCTGGACAGACAAGGGTAGTTCTTGCTGCAGCAATCTAACTTCTGAGCTGATAATCCCCCTCATATCAATCTTGCAAATTTGTTGGGGTGTACCAGCTTTAGGACTACCTCCTCCCGTGACACTCTTCCCTCTACCGTCTATTTCTGACTGTTACCCAGCTAGCTGCCTCATGTTCCTGCACAGCGTTAGGCTGTGAAAATTAAAAAAGTATATTTTTTCCCAACAATCTAAAATCTTAGCTGAAAATGTTTAATTTTCACAAGGAATCATGGAAAAAAGCACCTCAAAATTTCTTCAGCAATACCCTATATATGGTTGGGTATAACTGCTGTTTGTGGGCGAGCGTTCACAAGGGGAGGGGTATGTGCTCTTTGGCTTTTGAGAACGCAGATTTATAGGTGAGGGTGCTGTGTCACAATTGTGCAAAGCCGCTCCAAAGTAAACAGAACTAGTAAAGCTTTCATAGAATCACTCCATGATTGCATTCAACATCCCTCAGGGATCTCATCTAGGAGTGTATAAATTTTGGGCCCAAAGGTGTTCCACAGTTGTTTTTTTTTAGCTTTGGGCCATGAAAATGGAGAAAAAAAATGCAGTTCTGAAATAGTTTTTTCGGTTAATTTAAGCCATCGTTCCACTACGCTTATTCGGGACAGATTGGAGGCCGTACTTCGCGTCACGTATTTGCGCATATCCAGTACGGCTACACAAAAAATTCCCACACGTCCCAGTAACTACGGTACATCCACCAGTTCTCATAGAGAACTAGTGTGTTTCCGTCGCTCCTCCCCGGAGCCCGGAAAACCAATCCGCCGCGGGGACGAAAGTGACAAGCAGCATATATTGAGTACCATGGCGCGTACGCAGACCGTTGAATAATGCAATGTCTATTCGGGGGACGCGGGGCTTGCATCCCCCGCTGCCACTACCCGTACCTCTCCTTCCTATCAATCCTAACTGGCGGCCTGAAATCTGTCCCGACAATTACGGCTTGAATAAGCCGTGTGAACACTGCTTAAGAGTGTTCGCCATGCGGCATAAATGACATGATAACTTTACTATGCGATTGGTACAAGTACAATTATATAAATTTTATATACTTGTTTTATTTTAAAGTTTTTGAGCCGAATCTTTTTCGGGAAAAAGGTTAGTTTGGGGCATGAACTTTAATTTTTTTTTCCAAACCCGACCCAAAAACCCCGGAATTTTTTTCCACAAAGTTGGGTTCGGGGGACGGGCCGGGTTCGCCACCTTTTTCAATTGTTTCCCTTTTCATTTTTTTGGGGGCCCAAGCCAATCAGGGGGCAGAGCACCAGGAGGGGGGATAAAAAAAACTTCCCCTCAAAGGGTGTGGGGATCTCATTGGTGCTAAAATCACATAAACGCCCTTCTTTGTATGTCACTGTATTTCCTGTTGAACGCCTTTATCCCACCTTACCTCCTGAAATTGAACACACTGCTGTTTTGTATCTGCTGGTTTGCCAGCAGACGAAAACATCATTTAATAGCGATTTTAACACAAAAAAAAGCTGCTATTTTTTGATTATTTAAAGGGGCCCGGTGGGGAAGGGGGGGGTGATGGCAAAGTTTTGGGGGAAATTTTACACAGCAATAGTTGGGGGAGTTTAGGGGATTTTTTGTATAGATATTCATAGAAAAAAATCCTTTTTTATAACCCTTTTTGCCGTTTGCAAAAAATAGGCATTTAAGACTCCCAGGGATTTGCTGTGGGGTTTTCTTCCCCAATTACGACCCCATTTAAACCCCGGATATTGTTTTAAAAAAAAAATATTTTTATAACCCTTATTTCCCCGTTTGAAAAGTATAAAGGCTTTTAAAAACCCATTGTTTTTCTGTGAGGTTTCCTCCATGAGACCCCATTTCCCCGTTTATTTCAGGGGGAAAAAATTTCACCCAAAAATTTTTCCCCTTTTTGACACTAAGAAGCCCAACCGGTTTTGGAAATGGCACATGGTAACGGGCACGTGTCCCAATTTTAGGGAAAATATTCCTTTCAGGGAAACCCAAAAATCAAAAGGGGCCCCATGATATTTTTAAAAAAATGGGAAAACTAAAAAAATTGGTTTGGGACCCCCCTTTTGATTTAGCTGCATGGGGCCCTGAAATGTTTTAATAGATGCTAAACGCACCCCTGGTCCCCACTGCCCCCCCTTTAAAAAAAGGTCCTGCCAGCTGAAACCTTTTATTTTTCCCTTTTAAAGATGTTCCTGGTGCCCCCAAAATATACACATGGTCCTTGGGCCCTGGGGGGAAAAAGTGAAAAAGGGGCCCCTGCCAGTTACCATTTGTTTATTTCCAATCCCCCGGTTTCTTTTTATGTGTCAAAAGGGCCCCTGACGGTGCTAGAGCTGCACCTTTTTACCCACCCCTTTTCCTATCTTTTCAGCTACCCATTAAAGGGAAGGGAAAATTAAAATTTTTAGCCTGGGGAAATTTTTTTTTTGTGACCTTAAAGCGAAAGGGTTTTTTCCCACTAAGTTTTTTTAAAAAACGTTTTCCCTTTTTTAAATTTTTTTAAAAAGGTTTTCTTTTTGCAGCTTTTTTCCTCACCTGTAGGGGGTTTTAAAATTTTTAAAACCCCAGATCATTTCTCCAATTGACTTTATTGGAGTTTGAAAGTTGGGTTTTCGAACTAAAAACCTTAAAACCCGAAATTTTTGGGGGTTCGCTATCTCTAGTTTTATTAATTTTAAAAACAATACAAAATGCCATTTGTTAAAAAATTGTGTTTTATGTCAACATTTATTTTTTCTTTTTAAAATGGAAAGGGTTTGTTTTAAGGGGGCTTATTTTTTGCAAAATGAGAAAGAATTTCCATAGGAAACCATTTTTGGAATTCATATGCCCCTTTTTAAATTGCTTTTTTGCAACGTTTTTCTTGGTTTTAAATGAACCAAAATACAGCAAATCCTTTTGGTATTTGTTTTTTTTTTTTTTTTTAGGGGGTCACGTCCCAAATATAGAGACATCCTAACTTTAAAATTTAATTCAGGTCAATTAAAGAAAACGCGTTTTTAAAAAATGTTATTTTATTTTTTGAAACATTTTACTGCTTTTAAAACAATAAAAACTCATTAAAAAAAAAAAAAATTTTTTGCATTGTATAGCCCTTAGGGGCGTTTAATTTTTTAAATTACAGTTTCTTTGAGCTTTTTTTTTTAACGGTTGAGTTGTTTATTTTTTTTTTTAAAACTATTTTGGGGTTTGTAATGGGGGGGAAAAGAAACTTTGTTCGTTTTTTTTTAAAATTTTTTGAAAGGGGGAAAAGGGGTGGAAAAGAAAAATACTGCAATCCTCCCAATGGGGATTTTTTTTTTTTTAAACAGCGCTCACTTGGCGGGTATATGTAAACTAATTGGTTGTTATTTTGGGAATTGGCAATACCCAATTTGTATATTTTTTATGTTGTAGCACTGTAAAAAAAAAAAAAGAAGATTTTTTATTGTGTAAAATAAATTTTTGAATAAAATTTCTTCTAAAATTTTGGGGGCCCTTAAAATTTTTTTTTTTATTTTGTTTATATAGGGGCTTAGGGGTAAGGCTTTTTTTTTGGCGGGAAATAAAGGGGATTTTTTTTTTTGGTCCCAACATCGGCGTTTATATGACCTTTTGATCATTTTTTAAAATTCCATTTTATGTGTTTGGTGGGATGAAAGGGGAAAAATTGCAAATTCTTGACTTTTTTATTTTTTTTTTTTAAACCAGTTTTTTAATTTTTTCAGGTTTAAATAAAAATGACCAAAATGTTTTAAAGCTGGGTTTTTTTACGTGTGGGGATAAAAAAATATGAAATTACTTTTTTTAAAAATTTTTTTTTTTTTTGGGGGGGCTCGGTTTTTTGGGTAAAAGAGCATGTACATGTTTTTTAATTTTTATTTTTTTGGTTTTGAAATTAATTTTAAAAGGGGAAAGCCCACGGGCCCTACCCAGAAGCCTTTTTTTAAGACTTCCAGGTTGCGATAAAGCCCGAAAGGGGGGCCCCCTTTCCCCTCTGTTTTCCCCCATAGTTTCCCCCCATTGTGATTAAACAAAAGTGGTTTTTTTCGTTGCACTCAGAGTGAGCTCCCTTTTTTGGGAGGGGAAAAGAAAATAAGGGGCCAATTTTAAAATTAAAACACCCATTTCCATGCTCCAATCATAAAAAGCTTTGTTGTGAGCCCACCCCATTGCCCCAAGGTGTACCCATGCACCCCCCATTTGGGCGGGAACCCCATTTTTTGGGGCTAGAATGTAAAGGGACTTTCCAATTTTTTCAGTTAAGGAAAAAATGGGGGATGCCCAAACCCTGTTTTGTTAACCAACAGAAAGGCAAAAATTACCGGGGCAGCCAGTTACAGTCTTTTAACAGAAAATTTTTCCCATTGAGAGGAAAAAAACCTTAAACATGGGGGGAAAAGTTGGGCTCCCCTTCTATCTTTTTCTCCCCTGATCCCAAATTTTTTTTCCCCAAAATTTAAGGGTGAATTCACACTTTGTAAAAAAGGGCTTTTCCCCCAAAAATGAAACATTTTTTGGGACGGTTTTTTTTCACCCGGGTTTTGCTTTTTTAAGAACCGCCGGGAAAAAAAAACCAGGGCCAAAAATTTAAAACAAAAATTGGTGCCTAGGGAAAAAACCCCGGCTTTACCCCCCACTGCACCCCCTTTTCCCGGTCCCCCGGTTTTTTCCCCCCCCGGGGCCCCCGGCCGCAAAACATTGTGAAGAAACAATCCCCCTTTCCGGTTTCTGGAATCTGGGGTAGCCAATGTAAAAAGGGGGGAGGGATTTTTTCCCTTACCCGGGGAGAAAAGCCCGCCCCCCGGGGCCTGGGCCCGAAAAAAGGGAGCCGCAAAACGGGCAAACACAAATTTTGTCCTGTCCCCATGGGAAACGCCCCCAAAACTGTTTCCCGGAAATTTTTTCCAGTTTTCAAAATCTGTTTTAAAAATTTTTTCCCGTAATGTTAGATAATGCAGTTTTAATAAACCCCATTCACAAACAGCTTTTAAAAATGCCATGAACTGTAGACATGCTGCAGACTTTCAAGTCCGCATTTGGAAAAGAGTTCTGCGGGTTTTCCTATAGGGGGGTTTTTTTTTTTTTTGCAATGCTATAAATTAAGTAATTTTCCCAAAAGAAATCAGCCACAAAACCGTATGTGACACTTTCCCAATTTTTCTTTTATTGATTTTCTTTTAAAAAAATTTGTTTTTAGTTTTTTCCATTTTTATGCATTTTGTGAATGTACCCTACTCTCTCGGTCCTATTCTCTAGTGAAATTTTTTTTTAAATAGCTGAATCTTCTGGACATGGCTTTTTCATATAGATGTTATAGCTCTAAGAAGGCTATTTGTTGTCATAAGAATTAAACAAGCTCAATTAATCAGATCATATTTCCTGTTGGGAGGTTTTAACTGGAGCCAAAACCTCTACATATGTAATCTTTCTGTTCTTAAAGGGGATTTATCATTTGAGCTGCTCGTGCTGTTCTGCTAATTTTCTCAGATTGAGTTTGAAATCCAGGGGCGTGTTCTTCCTCTCAGCAGGCGTGTCTCCCCTCCCACGAGGCGTGTCTCCTCTCACTGAAGAACTGTGACATCATCATTTTGTTTGAAGCAGGGGATGCAGAGGGTTGTCTGGATATAACAGCTCTGTAGCCTCCTGCATGCTTATGTCTGCAGCCTTGAGGCTCCACAAGCTGCAGCAAGCACCTATTATATTATTATATCTCTTAGTTTAAAACACTGAAAGCCAGCAGCTTTAACTTCTGTTCTAGTGGTATTCAACCAAATTGTGCTGACAACAGGCAGAGATCTTTACTCAACTACAAGGACAAATGTCAGCTTCAAGTAAAGATCTCTGCTTGCTGTCAGTGATACGAGTGAAAACAGTGGGGGGGAGAAGCAAATCAGCTTTGAGAGAAGAACCTGCTCAGCCTGTAACTGACTTGGGCTGATGGTGTATCGGTAGAGTGTTGGTTTTACAACGAAGGGGTTTGAAGTTCTAGTCCCCTTACAGGGTATATTTCCCCCCCCCCCCCTAAATTCTATACATTTGTAGAGAGACCTAAAATATATATGTCAATCTCTATAATGATATATATACACATACATAGCTCCCCTATATCATGTCTCATCCCCGAGAGTATATGCATTGTATCACATATGTTGGAAGTGCTTGGTGTGACTGTGAGGATGGGACACTATATAGGGGAGCTTTCTGTGTGTGTGTGTGTGTGTGTGTGTGTGTGTATATATATAAAATTATAGATGTCTACACATATATTTTCATATCTTTACATATGTGTACAATTTATAAAAGAAAAAAACCAAAAAAAAAACCGATGGAGCTTGAACTCCAAACCTCTGTCTTGCCAAGCTGATCACCTATGCACTGCACTACACAAGCACAAGCAGCTCATACAGAAACAGTGTTGAATCCTTATGTTATACACTACAGATGATGACGTCATAAGGAGGCGGGACTTGCATTCGATCTGAGGAACAGAACGCCCTCTTTTCAAAGTAGCAGCTTAAGGACTGAACCTGTGAGGAGGTGAATCAACCTCTTGGCAAAAGCCCTTTTAAACAGGCAGTAATTGCCCAGATCCTTCCCCCTAGAGCTGAGATGTACATAGAGCCAGCAGACTCTGGTTTCACTATCGATTTTAACAGCTCAGAGGGGAGTAAACACAGAGTGTGCAGGCAGCCAATCACAGCGCAGGGGGCGTGGCCATGATGTTTCCTGTCTAGGGGCATATCCCAACAGGCGGAATGAAATGTCAGGCAGCAAATCACAGTGCAGGGGGCGTGTCTAGGGCACAGGAATCGACCAGGGGGCGTTCTGACCAGCAACAGCAGAAATAGAAGACAGATTTACAGCGAAGCTGATATCTGCTAAACCAAGTGACAGAGGTAATGCAACCCAATTACAAAAGTGCTTATTTTTACTGTCCCCATAATCTGAGACATGATCTTTGTAACGATAAAACCCCTTTAAGAAATAGGAATTTTCTGATAAGAGAATAAGATTTATGAAAATTTCAACCCTAATTCCAAAAATGCTGGGATGCTGTTTAAAATGTTAAGTAAAACAAGAATACAATAATTTGGAAATATCTCAAAGCCATATTTTCTTCATAACAGAACATAAAACACATACCAGAAGTTGAAAGCTAGACATTTTTACATTGCATTGGAAAAAATTAACTCATTTAAAAATTGACAAATTCATGGCAGCAACACATCTCAAAAAAGTTGTGGCAGGGTTAACAGGCTGCAAAAGTGGTCCTAATCAAAAACAGCTGGCGGGTCAATTTTCCAGTAAGTCACATGACTGTATAAAAAGAGCATGTCAGAGAGTCAGTGTTCTGTCCTCCCTGTGTGTGTGGAGCATAAGTTGACAGGCAGCTAAACTCTTTCCCAACAATTCATTGAAATAGGAGCAAGGTCTCAACTTTTATTGCAAAGTGTAGTGTAAAACTAAGGGACAGAAAAATAATGCACTTATTGTAATATAACAGCAACGAACAACACAATACAGTACAAAGTAATGAAAACATGAGCATAGAATGCAATGCCATGCAGAACAGAGATGTGAAGTGAGCACACATACACACAAAGGAGGTGCTGTCCTGTCTGCAACAAGCATGGTTCCAACTATTAACCACAAACTATAAAATAACAGCTAGGGAAATGTAAACAAAATAATATGTATCAACATTTAAACTACAACTCTAGATGACAATTTACACATACCAGCGATGCTACTGTAAGCTTAGATGAGAGGATGTCTTAGAATGCCGTCACACAGCATGGGTTCTGAAGAAAATGACTGCTGAAGAGCTGACTTGATGATGTCAGCAGAGTCAGGTGATACTATGTCAGCTTTTATGGGACAAGATTGTATGCTAACTAGCAGTTTACAAACAGACACTAAATGGAGATATTGCAAGTGAAAACAAGAACACAGCATATGAACAGAAGAAAGACTGCCTAAGGCATGACAGGCATAGTCTCTGAGAAACAAAAGATAATCCGCAAATAAACATTTTTATAAATTGTGAAACAATTTCCAAAAAATGTTCAACTAATATTTGCCAAGACTTTGAATATTCCACCATCTACAGTACACAACATGCTCAAAAGATTGAGATTCTGAAGAAATCCATGTGCACAAGGGTCCGGTCAAAGGTCAATATTGAATGCTCATGATATGTGGGCCTTCAGGTGGCACTACATTAAAAACAGGTGATTCAGTGAAGCAAATCAATGCAGGAATATTTCCAGAAATCATCGTCTGTGAACACAGTTCACCATGCCATTTACAAATCAAAGTTTTATCAATCAATACAATCCCAAATCACCTCCGTCTTCTCTAGCCAAAGGTAGAATAAAAAACTGTTCTGTGGTCAGATTTATCCCTCACAACAGCATGGCTTCTCAGGAGAAGAATCCGAGTGCTGACCTGGCTCCCTTTAGGCCCTACCATAAACCAACAGAAAACATTTGATATGTTATGGAATGAAAAATCCAGCAAAAAAGACCTTGGAAAATTGAGCAGCTAGAAACCTGCATCAGACAAGAATGGGACAACATTCCTCTCCCAAAAGGGCAGCACCCAGCCATTTACAGACTGTTGTAATACAAAGATGGGATGCTACACATTGGTAGACATGGCCATTTATGTTTTGCTGCATTTAACTTTCAACTTTTGACGTGTTTTATGTTCTGTTGTGTATATAATACATCTATAAGAGATTTCTGAAAAATTTAATTTTTTTTCTTTCTTTTACATTTTACAAATGTTTCACACTTTTTTGAAATTGGGGTTATAAGTGCAACTTAATTATTGGCTAAATTAAAGAGTGCAATAGCCTTACTCCTTTGGCAAAATACTCTACTGCAATGGCTAGACTAAGGAACTGATCATGGCTGTTTAACCCCTTCAATGGCACAGACAAAGCCACCACCAGAAATTTTAGGGCTCCATATAGCTAAAGCCTCCCTCCTCCCAAAAAAATAATTGTTTGTGGAATGAATGTGAAAAAATTTACAATACTACCATCTTTTTTTTTACCATAAAGGTTTTTTTTAAAATCATTCATTTTACTACTTCAAATTATAAGTGGTTATTGACATTTGATTACATCATGCAAAATAACAATATTATAGCTTTATACAGTTGGAATATTAATCTAATTTTAACCACTTTTTTGAATTTGAATTTATTAACATATATTAAAAGATAGAAATAAAACAGGGGAGAGGGAAGGGAAGTAGGTGCTATGCCATGACCTTCCATCTCAATCTATGTTGAGAATTAGTTTGCTCCAAAGTCCCCAAGTTCTCAAAAATTTCTGTGACGGCAATATTTTTTCTAAATCGTATAATTTGTGGTGACTATTTCAATGATCTTTTCAATTATTGGAATAGAGGTGGATTTCCAATTTCTAGCTATCACCAATTTGACAGCATTGACTATTTGAGTTACCAGTGTTCTGTTGCATAAAGGAATATTTTCTATACCCAATAAAAATAAACCAAAACCTGAACCGTTAGGAATTGGTACTTGAACTATTTTAGCTAGAAGAGTATAAACTTCTGACTATAAATAAGCAAGCAGTGTATATTCCCAGAATATATGTATTATAGATCCCTGTGATCAACAAGATCTCCAACAGAGAGATGATGAGGGAGGGTATATATGCATCACCCTTTTAGTTACTTTTGCACAAAATTAATGTTTTACTGTTTCATATACGGTATATTGTACAATGTATTCACATAGCATCTTTTTCATATTAGCAACATGAGTTGATACAAATCACCTGTGGTTCCATGCAGTCCACATTAGCCCTTTTCCATATTGGATATAAACATCCGAATTCCTTGTCTTTACACCACCGATGGAATCATCGTCACCACATATGGGAACACAGTCGCTATTTTTCGGAGTTCACGCCTCCTTTCTTAAGCATGTAAGTAATCAGTACTACTTTCTTGTTATGTATTTTATCACATGACTACACAGATTGTATACTAACACTAATCCAAAAATACTTAAAAACATGACATATATTAAAAACACAGACTTATCCACTCGGTATGACTTACTTGCACTTTAATTTTATACTATATAATGATAATAGCCTGCATACATGTTCTGCTGAGATACACACATACGCACGTGAAGTAAAGGTTAGTATTTATTATCCTTGGACGTCATTCTCACTGGGCATGCAACCAGTATCCATTTTTACACCTCCTGCGCAATGTGAACCGAACATGACTTCTTTACATCGGTACATTTTGTTTAACCCTTGATAAACCAAATTTTTGTCTCCTAGGTTATCTACTAGGTATCACTATGACTTTATGGGATATATAACAAATAAACTAGATACAGTAATCTTTATGCACCCTAGTGCCCTTTTATTCCTAGCCAACCCAGTTTTTTTTTAACCCTAAACTAAAGGTTATAGGTTGGAATAGTCTTTTGAGGAGAGCTAGTTAACATGCGCCTGCAGTGTTTATAGGGATCCATAAAGGCCAATTAATGAGGGCTCGTAGAATATGTGCAACAGAGGAGCAATATTATAAACTTATGACCAAACTTGTCAATAAATTTGTTGCTAGGGCATACCCACAATCTGAGATGGAAAGAATAGGCTATAAAGTAGGTAGAATACATAGGGAACAAGTAAGGGAAAAAAAGAGAAAAAACAATATGGGGGTATGCAGTGGACTTTTTCTCACCCTATGATAAACTGCGGGCATTTTTAACCCCTTTAAGCCCCAAGTTAAAAATAGTTAAAGACCAAACATTTTTTTAGTTTTTGCTCCTTGCGTTTCAACAGTTGTAAAAATTTTTTTTTTTTTCAAATGACATTTTATGCCCCCCCCGTTTTAAATTTGAGACAAAGTTTTCTTTATGGGGGGGAATTGTTTAAGTTCACTTAGAAATAAAATTTCAGTATTTTTTTTTTTTTTTTTTTTTTTTTACACCATTTACATTTTCACTTATTTAATTTTTTAGTTAAATATGTGTAGGGTTTTTTGTGCGTGTAAATTTTGCCAATTTTTTTTTATTAAATATTTTTTTTTTTTTTTTACCTTTTTATGTTTTTTTTCCTTTTTTTTACTCACATGAAGGGGAGAACTGTTTAACATTTTTGTATTTTTTTTTTTACTTAGTAATGTGATTAGCATATTCATATATGCTAATCATTCTAATCTGTGTCAATCATGTCACAGCGCAGTGTTTAGGGACTAGTGATGAGCGATTGTGTTGGGCTATCGAGATCGATCGATAGTCGATAGTTGGCCGCTATCGGATAAGGTTTCCCGATTGTAGCATCGATTATGCGCGCTATGTCCATTTTAAGTCTATGGAGGAGTGCAACACAACTCCTTCATTATTACACCCATAACATGGCTGGAGAAGCTAGAAATTAACCATCCACAACAGTCAAATGGATTCGTGCTTATCATTTCTTTAGGCAACACTCTTAGGTTATAAAAGTCACAGAAACAAAAAGTCCAGGACCTTTTACTATCACTGTCTTGTACCACAGCCTGACCTTAAACTTGCATCACCCACAAATTTTAAATAGTGCCTAGAAAGGGCAGTATGGTTTGAACCATCATGTTACTTGAACTGGGACATTGAATATCCCTGTCGGGAACGCAGCATTGCCCCAATCCTGGCATGACCCCTCACCCACATTTAAAAAGTGCCGCAAAAAGGGAGTCTCTTCAACCAACCATTTTAGTTGAACTGGACATTGACTTTCCTTCCCTGGGCCACAGCATGGAGCCCCAACCTGCATGACCCCACATTTAAAAAGGGCGGATAAAGGGTCTTCAACCACCATTTTTAGTTGAACTGGACATTGACTATACCTGGCTGGGGGCACAGCATGACGCCCAAACCTTGCATTGACCCCACATTTTATAAAGTGCCGGAAAAATGCGAGTCTTTCAACCACCATTTTAGTTTCAACTGGACATTGACTATACTGTCCTGTGGCACAGCTTGATGCCCCCCAAAACTGCATGACCCTCATTTATAAATATTGAGGCAAAAGTGCCGGGAAAAAAAGGAGTTTTCAACTCACAATTTTAGTGTGAATGACATTGACCTTTACTTGTCTGGGCCACAGCTTGAGCCCCCAAACCTGCCATGACCCCCACATTTTTAAAAAGTGACGGAAAAAGGAAGTTCTTTCAAACCCCCATTTTTTAGTTTGAACCTGGACATTTGACTATTAACCTGTCGGGGCACAGCTATGAGCCCCAAATAACCTGCATGGACCCCACATTTTAAAAAGTGCCGGAAAAAAAGGAGTCTTTCAACCCCTTTTTAGTTTACTGGACATTGACTATACCTGTCCTGGGCCCACCAGCATGAGCCCACACATTAATAAAGTGCCGGAGATCTATAGGAGTCTTTCCAACCACACCCTTTTTAGTTTCTCTGGGGTACATTGACTTATACCTGGCCTGGGCCACTGCATGAGCCAAACCTGATGACCCACACATTTAAAAAGGGCCGGAAAAAGGAAGTCTTTCCACCACATTTTTAGTGAACTGGGACATTGTCTATAACCTGTCATGGGCACAGCATGAGCCCCAAACCTGCTGGGAACCCACATGTATACAAGTGCGGAAAAAAGTGAGAGTCTTTCAACCACCATTTTAGTTTCACTGGTCATTGATAAAACAGTTCCTGGGGCCACAGCATGAGCCCCAAACCTGAATATGGTCCCCCACATACATTTAAAAAGTGCCGGGAGAAAAAATAAAGGAGTCTTTAACCACCATTTTTGTTGAACTGGACATTCGGACTAGACTGTCATGGGCCACAGCATGAGCCCAAACCTGCATGACCCCCACATTTAAAACTGTGCGGAAAAAAAGGAGTCTTTTCAACAACATTTTGGTGTACTGGACATTGACATGTATTACCTGTTCCTGGGCCACAGCATGAGCCCACAAAAATCTGCATTGACACCCAACATTTAAAAAGTGCCGGAAAAAGGGAGTCTTTCAAACCTCCATTGTTAGTTTCATGGACATTGACTATACCTGTCCTGGGGCACCAGCATGAGCCCCAAACCTTGCCATGACCCCCACATTTTAATATAGTGCCGGGAAAAGGGAGTCTTTCAACCATCCATTTTAGTTGATCTGGTACCATTGACTATACTGTCCTGGGCCCTCAGCTTGAGCCCCAAACTGCATGACCCCACATTTAAAAAGTGCCGGAAAAAGGAGTCTTTCAACCACCATTTTAGTTTCACTGGACATTGACTATACCTGTCCTGGGCCACAGCATGAGCCCAAACCTGCATGACCCCACATTTAAAAAGTGCCGGAAAAGAGAACCACCATTTTAGTTTACTGGACATTGCTATTTCTGGGCCAGCATGAGCCAAACCTGCTGACCCACATTTAAAAAGTGCGGAAAAGGAGTCTTTCAACCACATTTTGTTTACTGGACATTGACTATACCTGTCTGGCCACAGCATGAGCCCCAACCTGCATGACCCCACATTTAAAGTGCCGGAAAGGAGTCTTTCAACCACCATTTTTTTTCGACATTGACTATACTGTCTGGGCCACAGCATGAGCCCAAACCTGCATGACCCCACATTTAAAAGTGCGGAAAGGAGTCTTTCAACACCATTTAGTTTCATGGACATTGACTATACTGTCCTGGTCCACAGCATGAGCCCCAACCTGCTGACCCCACATTTAAAAAGTGCGGAAAAAGAGTCTTTCAACCACCATTTTAGTTTCACTGGACATGATATACGTCCTGGGCCACAGATGAGCCCAAACCTGCATGACCCCACATTTAAAAAGTGCGGAAAGAGTCTTCAACACCATTTTAGTTCATGGACTTGCTATACTGTCGGGCCACAGCATGAGCCCAACCTGATGACCCCACATTTAAAAAGTGCCGGAAAAGGAGTCTTTCAACCACCATTTTAGTTCACTGGACATTGACTATACCTGTCCTGGGCCACAGCATGAGCCCCAAAACTGCATGACCCCCACATTTAAAAAGTGCCGGAAAAAGGAGTCTTTCAACCACCATTTTAGTTGAACTGGACATTGACTATACCTGTCCTGGGCCACAGCATGAGCCCCAAACCTGCATGACCCCCACATTTAAAAAGTGCCGGAAAAAGGAGTCTTTCAACCACCATTTTAGTTTCACTGGACATTGACTATACCTGTCCTGGGCCACAGCATGAGCCCCAAACCTGCATGACCCCCACATTTAAAAAGTGCCGGAAAAAGGAGTCTTTCAACCACCATTTTAGTTTCACTGGACATTGACTATACCTGTCCTGGGCCACAGCATGACCCAGGGCCGGAGTTACAGTGGGTGCGGTGAAAGCCCAGGCTGGCGTCCGTCATCTATTAACACGCAGGTTAAAATGCCCTGATGACGCAGCAACGAAAACTGTCGTGCTGAAGCAGAGTGCGGAAGCGGAAGTGTGAGAACTCCAGCCTTCCTCTGTACACAGTCAATACCTGGGTAGCGCTTGCCCCTCTGTATGAGTGTGGACCAATTGAGCTTCACTTGGAAATACTGGTGGTTAACGCTCCTGTTACACCCAGGTGCCCTTTATCTTGGCATTCTTTTTCTCATTTTACTCAACGTGCTGGAGGAAATGGTCTCTGTACTTTGTTCTCTGTCCGTGCTCCTTACTCCATGTCCTCTGAATAACCTACATCTGGTCAAGTTTTCCTGTACCTCCCTTGTACAATTCAGAGGAATTTTTTTAACAGCTATTTTGTACATGCAAGTTTTTTAGTACTTTAATTCTAGAAAACACATTTTTAAAATAGGATGGAATCCCACCATGTCTTTGTTTCTCTTTTTTTCATTGTATTAAATGGGTTGTCTCAATACAGGGATTGATAGCTATGTTAAAGATCTTGCAAAAACAAGTCATTTTGCAATATGTGTCCATTAACAGTGTCCTACCTATTCCTGTTTCTGACAGCACCATCACCCTTGAGCCACTCTTGACAATTGTGAAGAACAAATGTCTGTTAGAAAAAACATTTTTTAGAATAGGACCTGTAGTATAGCTGCATGTCACAGCAAAATGCCCCCAAAAATTCAAAGCATGACCCTTGAGCCACTTTGGTCAATTGTGAAGAACAAATGTCTGTTAGAAACAACATTTTTTAGAATAGGACCTGTAGTATAGCTGCATGTCACAGCAAAATGCCCCAAAAATTCAAAGCATGACCCTTGAGCCACTTTGGTCAATTGTGAAGAACAAATGTCTGTTAGAAACAACATTTTTTAAATAGGACCTGTAGTATTGCTGCATTTCACAGCACATGACCCAAAAAATTATAAAATGACTTCTCAGCCACTTTAAAATTATGAGGGAGAAATGCCACTTAGAAGCCACATTTCTGTTCCAAAGGACCATGATTATTGCTGTATCTCACAGCAACATGACCCCAAAAAATTATAAATATGACTTCTCAGCCACTATTAAAAATTGTGAGGGAGAAATGCCACTTAGAAGCCACATTTTGTTCCAAAGGACCATATTATAGCTGTA